>ML298893.1:0-61231 GCA_005239495.1 Nicotiana undulata
TATATATATATATATATATATATATATATATATATATATATATATATATATATATATTTATCGGGTTGCACGCTGCAACGATATTTAGTCGGGCTGCACGCAGCAGCGATATAGCGTTTGGGCTGTAGGATCCCCTCCAGAGTCTGTACTCCCCCAGTGAGTGCAGGTACCTGCTGAGTGCGAGTGTCGAGTGTCGAGTGACGGGTGACGAGTGGCTGTGAGGTTTCCCGAGGGGCTTATTATGAGTGAATATGAGGCATGTTGAGGGACTGATTCTGAGTGATGTTATGCCCGAGGGGTGGTTTATTATTCATGTTTTTGCCCGAGAGACTACTTATGATTTATATCAGTTTACACTAAACTTCTTGGACATTTTATTGAAACAATTGGAATTTACATTTTTCAAAGTATTTTTACTGAAATCGACTTTTAAGCATGATGATTTAACGTATACGCTGTTGGAAAGAAAGACTGCGCTTATTGTGAATTGATGACTTGATTTTATGTGTTTCTTACTGCTCATACTTTATTTACTTTCATTACTACTGAGTTGGCGTACTCACATTACTCCATGCACCTTGTGTGCAGATTGAGGTGCTAGAGTGGAGTGAGCTGCTTGCCTGTTCCAGAGATCCCTTGGAGATTTGCGAGGTAGCTGCACACGTCCGCAGCCCTGCCTTCTCCTTCTTACTATTATAGAGTTTATTTTCCAGACTTGTATATGTTCTTTAGACGCTCATGACCAGTGACTCCGGAATTTTGGGTTGTATCTATTATTCGACATATCTTAGTCTGTTTAAAAAATCTTAAATGAAACCTTTATGAATTATCGGTTTAGAAATGATATAAACGGAAGGTTCTTTATGTTTTGAGTATTGAATTAGATGGCCTAGTATCACGATAGGCACCATCACAGCCGGGTTAGTTTTGGGGTCGTGACAAATTGGTATCAGAGCCTAGGTTACATAGGACTCACCGATCATGAGCAGGTTTAGTAGAGTCTTGCGGATCGGTACGGAGACGTTTGTACTTATCTTCGAGAGGCTGCAGAACCCTTAGAAAAATCTCACATTCTTGAATTCTTGTGAATCCATTTATTCAGCCAAAAGCGTAACTCTTTGAATTCCTTTCATGTATTCAAATGCGCACGTGAGCGCTCGGTATCAGTTGTGCATCGACGGCTTGTGATTTCCATAGGTGAGATGTGATTTTTAGCATGTTGATAATGGGCCAGTCTGGAGGACTTGAGGCCGGAGTTTATTCTGTGGCTTGAGTGCTGAGATTTCGATTGTGTGAGCCGTGCACTTGGGACTTATATGTCCGTTTGAGTCCTTATCGATGGGGTGTGATTGGATGACTATGTGGCGAGTGTGATTCGATGGTGAGGTGTGTTAAAAAATTTGATTGTGACAAAAGCATTGGCTGGAAATGTGGCAAGAACTATTGAATGTTTGATTTCTGTCTCGAGTTGGCATATGTCTTCGAGTTGTGAGTGTATTGCAGAAACTCTCGTGTAGTTTAATTGTGGGGTGAAGTGGACCTTCATGTTGTGTTATGAGTTCCTGGTGATGTCCTTTGGGCTGACCAATGCCCCAACAGCGTTCATGTATTTGATTAACAGCGTATTTCATTCGTATTTTTACTTCTTCCTTAGTGTATTCATTGATGGCATCCTGGCGTACTCACGTAGCCAGGGGAAGCATACTCAGCATTTGAGGATGATATTATAAGGATTCAGGGAGGAGAAGCTCTATGCAAAGTTCTCCAAGTGTGAATTTTGGCTCAGTTCAGTAGAATTCTTGAGAAACGTGGTGTCTAGTGAGGGTATCCATGTGGTCAGACGAGTGTGGGTAGAGCTTCCAGAAGCTCACGATTTCTTTGACCACAGCTCTAGTGTTAGTTCTGCCGTCAGCTTTAGGTTCTTATACCGCGTATCGTGATGCCTCGAGGGTAGGCGTTGGTTGTGTTTAGATGCAGAAGGACAAAGTGATTCCATAATAGCTACCATTTTTGAAAGGGTATAGAGAGAGATCAGCTTGAGGCTAAGCAAGCGGGCTATTTCCCGCGGGGTGTTCGAAGGTTGTGTGATCCTTAGGTGGTTTGTAGCGAGTCCTCTTTTATCAATAATTGATATATGTTGCAATTTGAGTTTAGATCGCTGGTGGGAGTTGACAGGACCATTACTATGGGGAATGCGAGATTTGCATATGATTTGAGATATTATATGGTTTGTATCATAAGAGCTTATGAAGAAGTTAGTTGAATCTCACTGCAATATGGTGGTGGTGATAGCGTATGGGCATTGTGAGTTATTTTTTGTCTTGATCTTTGGCCTTGAGCCAAGTGGGGGAGTCTGTTAATGATAAGTTGATTGCACGATTATGTGTTGTATTGGTATCAGTTCGAGGTATATTGGTGAATCAGTTATGACCTGCAGAGGTGGAGTCTGGGAATGACTCGAGTATTGGAAATTCTTCGATACAGGTTGTAATGTACTTTATGGGTAGATGGGTTTATTGAATGATTGAGTGGTAATTGTAAAAGGTGTAGTGCATGCAGCGTATGAATTTTTCTTGTTGTTTCAAGTGTGTGGATTACTTCATAGTATGTTGGTGTGCAAACAGGGCTAGGTCGTTCTGTCTGCTTGATCAGTGTAATTGAGAATTGCGTAGAGTGGATGACTCTCGAGAATGGTTATGATGGACTCACGGTTATACGTAATATATGGGAATCTTCAAGGTGTGTATTTGGCTAGAAATGGGATTTACGTTGGAGGGTGTGATGACTTGTGTCATTTCTACATTATCATGGATTCTACATATCAGTATCAAGAAAGTGAAGGTAATGTCTTTAGATTCGCATGAAGTCTCTTTAGGGTAAATATTTTGAATGCGGTACGTTTGGGGATATTTGAGAGAGTATTCAACGGCTTACGAGCCTTAGACGGTACGGTCTTATGATTGGGTCTCGTGTGGTGAGTCTAGGTTGAGAATTGCGGTATTATGGAAAGGAGAAGTATCAATTCAAAAGTAAATCAGAAGGAACTTGGATAAATAGGATAGCTTTGTAGTAGGTCGGATCGGCATGGTAAGGGATATGATTAGTTCTTTGGGTGTTTATGAGGCAATGAGTTTTTACAGGTGTTTCTTAGCAATGCTCGTGGGTTTTGGTGACGTCCGCAGCCTAGTTGAGTTAGAAGGATTCATTCATGTCGGGTTGGTGTCGTACAAATGCGATTCAGAGAGTTCTTGATGGTTTCTACTACAGTTAGAGATGTGTATTTTCCACTGGCGTGGGAGCATGTGATGTATAGTGATTTTATCAAATGTAAATTTCTTGGCTAGTTGGGTACGTAGTTGCTTGTGGCTCGGAAGGGATTATGAAGTTCCCACATTTATCATAGGATGGCATGGCGTATGAGGTATGTTGTGTAGAGTTGAGATTTGCATATGTGAGGTCACGGTTCAGTTCTGGAAGGAAGATCGAAACAAAAAAAATCTTAGGCAGCATTGGCAGTTTCGGATGACTAGGTAGATGATATCACTATTGGGTGGCTTGATGAAGGTATACATATCAGAAAGGGCAATGTGTGGAGTTAAGGGTGCTTCATTGGTATTGCGATGCTCTCTTGTTGGATCGACTGTTGATATTCAAGGATTGGTGACACAGAAGAATTATAGGGGTATCCCTCGTGGAATGATTGAGTATTAGGGATGTGTTATATATTTGAGCGGTGGAGTTGGGATCATATATGGTTATTCGTGCGCTTCATGGACTTCAAGACTAAGAGTTCTCATAAACAGGTTATTGTGTGATTGTGGATTGTGAAGATGCGAGAAAAGTTAGTCAGATGTTAGTATGTGCCATGATTCAGTCATTGTGAACTTTCGGAGAGTTATGTATCTGTTGCGGGCGACCAGAGTTGATTTAGGGTTCATTGGTAGGCCCAGTATGGGTGTGTGTTCTGCACCGGGTCGGAATTGTTGACTCCGAATTGCTATTGTTGAGGGATGTACCATTCGATTGTCATTGAGTTTATTCGTGTTCGGGAGTGATCTATGAGTTACCTTTCGGGGTTGCGAGGGGTTGTGATTGTTGGTTATATGCACATATGGTTTGGACCTATTTGGGCTTTATAGCGGGATTTGAGTAGGGTAAGTAATTGGGTATTGCAGGATTGAGACGTATTGATTATGTTCTTTCGGGTTCGTGTGGCATGGTATCGTCCGATTCCCTGTGATTATGGCGATGCACCTTAAGTTATGTAGAGGTATGACCCTCGGTGTCGGATTCGTGTGTTATGGATTTTAAGCAAGGTGGCTTGAGGTATTTCATGTGGACTAGCGTTTGGATGAGATCACGCATTGTAGCGGAGTTATGTAGAGGTATGACCCTCGGTGTCGGATTCGTGTGTTTTGGTTTTACGATGTGTGCCAGGCTCATAGCATGGTGTTGTGATGGTACTTGTTAAGCTGGCAAGATGGTCCTCTCGAGTGAATCTTTTCTATTATTTGAGTACGTTGGGATGTTGCTATTGAGTGCCCGAGATGCACAGGTTATGGATTTGGATTGTATTGATGCGTCATATCATCAAAGTGGTCATGTTGGATGAGAAGAGGCCATTGGGCCTAGAATGAATACTATCAGAGTTGTCTACAGCATGGTTGGAAGGATGATATCGGAAGTTGGCTTAGAAATTCGTTATAGTTCCTGTAAGAGAAAGGAGGAGCTTCATGTCTGACTGATCGGATGAATGATTACTAGTTTCTGCGTGTTCCTTTCAACGCTGGCAGTATATGAGAGTGTTAGAACGAGGCTTTGCCTGATAAGAGGTTAATTACCGGTATTGGGATGTTTGGAGCATCTATTGTGATTGCGAGTTATCGCTATGAGTGTTTGAGTCATGTGGTATATCGTGGGATTACATCTTGGGTTACGGATATGGCTTGATACAGCGTGTTCATATTTATTCAGTTATAGATGTGGAATTTTGATCTTATAGATTATTTCAGAAGTGGAAATTTGGTTTTAAGGCTTATGAGCTAGGTTGAATTATGAAATTTACGTTATGCCGTATTATCATACCTATATGGGATAGAGTGACATGGGATCACCCCGGATATGTGTATGGTAGGTTTCACGGCAATTTTGATGGTTTTTGGAACAACTCTGGGCACATTCGAGGACGAACGTATGTTTAAGTGGGGGAGTTTGTAACGACTCGATCGGTCGTTCTGAGAGTTTAGCGCGTTTTCCCCAGTTCTGCTTCAATTTTGTGTGTTACAACTCTTTTATGTTGTGTTAGGTTGACTGTTCGGGTCCAGAGTGGTTGTGGAGAGAAATGAGACACTAAATCTCTTAAGTTGGTTAAATAGTTGAAAAAGTCAACCGGAAGTTGACATATAGGTATATGATCCCGGAGTGTGGTTTTTATGGTTCAGATAGCGTCTTTAGGTGATTTGGGACTTAGGAGTGTGTTCGAAATGTTATTTGGAGGTCCGTGATAGAATTAGGCTTGAATTGGCGAAAATGATTTTTTGGTGATTTCCGGGCGGTAGTGGAAAATTAGCTATCGCAGTCGGAATGGAATTTCGCAAGTTGGAACAGGTTTGTAGTGTCATTTGGGATGTGTGTGCAAAATTTTGGGTCATTCGGATGTGATTTGGTTGATTTCAGCGTCGTTGGCGAATTTCGGAAGTTTAGAAATCCTTAGGCTTGAATTTCGAGTAATTTGGTGTTTTGATGCTATTTTGAGTGTTCCGAGGGTTCGACTAAGTTCGAGTGATGTTATATGAGGTATTGGTATGTTTGGTTGGGGCCCCTAGGGGCTCGGGATGATTTCGGATGGCCGTCAGAGAGTTTGAAAGTTGGAAATTTGCTGGTGTTGTTGTTGTTCTGGTGTGGCCGCACCTGCGGATTGGGAACCGCAGGTGCGAGCTCCACAGGTGAGATCATGGGTGCAGGTGCGCTATTTCATGCAGGTGCGGTTTTATCCTTGCATCTGCGATGACCGCAAGTGCGGTTATGCGACCGCAGGTGCGACGTCTGGCAACTTAATAAAGAACCGCAAGTGCGTTTATTTTTTCGCAGGTGCGAAATGCAGATGCGGTTTAACTGGGAAGAAGATATATAAGGACCCCCTTTGTGAAATTTAGTCATTTTTTCTCCATTGTGTTCGTACTTGGAGATTTTTGAGAGGAATTGAAGATGGATTCAAGGGTAACACTTTTAGGTAAGGTTTTTGAACTTAATACTCGATTCTATGGTGAATTCTTACTGATTAGACATGAAATTTATGGGAATTAAGGGTTTAAAATTGGGGGATTAGGGCTTGAAAGTTGAGACTTTGATTTAAGGATTTAAGGAGATGTTTGTTGTTGGATTTTGATGTATTTTGTATGTATGGACTCGTGAGAGTGTAAGGATTCTAGTTTTTGCGATTTTATCGGATTTCGAGACGTGGGCCCGGGGTCGGGTTTGGGAGATTTCGGGATTTTCAGTATAAATTGGTTATTTTCGAATGGGCTTTGTTCCTTTAGTGTATTTCGATGGTATGAATCTGTTTTTGAATAGATTCGGGGCGTGTTGAGGCCGAGTCGAGGGGCAAGAGCATCGCGGAGTAGTTTTCATCCGGTTTGAGGTAAGTAATGTCTGTAAATCTCGTCATGAGGGTATGAAACTCCGGACTTCATACTGTATCACTATTTTGGAGTGGCGCACATGCTAGATGACGAGTGTGTGGCGTACACCGATGGGGATTGTGACTTGGTCCGTCCCGCAGCAACTATTAAGTTGCGTATTTGATTATAAACCATATGATATTTCATGTTTAAATATTATTACTATGTTTTGGGCGAAATGTCGTATTTGGGCCTCGTGCCAAGTGTTTTGACCCCTTGGGGGCTTTTTACTGCTATTCATCACTATGTGGGCGATATTGGGTCGGGCTGCATGATCGGCGCCCACCTACACCACTAGATAGTAGCAAGGCAGGGGTCAATGCAGCTTTTACCCGAACGGGTCGGGATCGAATCCATAAGGAGTTACTAATGTGGGAGTTGAGCTCCTAAGTGATTTAGTAGTGTGTTGTGCTTTTAATTGCACTTCTCATAAATTTGGTTTGATACTTGTGGTTTAAACTAATTTGCTAATTAACTAACTAATATCTTTTTGAGTGTTTTCTTAATAGGTAAAAGGGACTAGGGCTATGACTTTCTCCTAGGTGAATACTTTACGGAATCTAAAACCTAAGGCAAAGACGTTATGTTGGGATTGTGATATAGCCAATGCACGGAAGTACTCACTCTATACCTCTCGGTAGCTCGAGTGACTTTTCCCTAATTGACTCTCTCGAGACCAATGTCAAATTTGTCCAAGCAATTTAGGCTCAAGTAGGGTATTACTATCTCTAGGTTTAACCCGTTAATTGGGACTATCAATCTCTTGGTTACATCCCAATTCCTTGTTGGACTGATTTTCCTAGACTCAAGTTCTCTTTCTCAAGAAGAACCCAAGTCAAATAGGCACCAATTAGTGTTTGCAACCACTAATTTAACATGGAAAACACAAATCAGTCCAAATATCAACTACCCATAAACATCTAAACCTTAAATCAAAAGACCCATCAAATACCCACACTTGGGTTAAGCCACAACCCTAGCAAATAGGTCTAGTTGCTCATGATAATAAAAGAAAACAAAGAATTAGATGAAGAATAACCCATATAATTTAATTACAAACTAATATTTGAAGATTCAAGGATAAAACACTTCTAAAATTACTCAAAATGGTGTAAGCGAATTGTTCACGAGCTCCTGTTCAGTGTAGAGTACAAAAGCTGACCTAAAATTGGGAAAAGAAAATATTTATATTAGGCCGAATTTTCTGGACAAAAATACCCCTGTGGGGGTACTGCGGACCGTACAAAATGGAGTGCGGCCGCGTTGAGGCTCCTAGGCTTTGAAATATGCTTCTCTGAACTTGGCCACTAGGGGCCGCATAAAATGCACCGCGGCCGCGGTGGCTCTGTTGCGGCCGCACAAATTGGAGTGCGGACCTCTTTGGCCTTGATCTCCAAAAATTCCATCTCTCTGACTCAGTAGTGCGGTCCGCACAAAATGGTTTTGCGGTCGCAATGCTTTAGCTTCCAAAATTCGCCTCTCTGAATCTCTTCACTGCGGTCCGCACTAAATGGATTGTGAACCGCACTGGTCTGTTGGACTGTGCTTGGACTTGTTCTTGGTACTTGTGCATGTTTCACTCCTTTTTGAGCTGGTTTGGACTATTTCACCTTTTTTGACAAAACCCTACAAACAAGTACAACACATAAGCCTTTGGGAATATTTTGTATACAATTTAAACAAAAACTTAAGCAAGAAGGAGTGTAAAATGAAGTATAATCCCTAGTTATCAACTCCCCCAAACTTAAGCTTTTGCTTGTCCTCAAGCAAACAAAATAAGCCCCACCTCTAAAGAATAACTCCAAGACAATTCAGTTGTCCTAAGGTAACCTCTTCTAGCATCAATTGGGACTAACAATTGCCCTTAATTCAAATGAATCATTAACAACATTTGACCTTTTAGCACCATGGATTTTAGTGTGACACAAGAGCATCAAGAGTTGACTCAACCCATCAAAGAAACTCTTTCTACTACTTTGGTCGTTGCGGAACCCAAACACATACTCCTCAACTCTCCCTAAGCAATCCTCTCTTTTAGATTGTAGCACTCAGAACGAGGATATTGGAAGCACACTCATCTCTCTCAAGGAAAGGTCTCAAGTCCGGCTCTAAGTACTATAAGCTTGCCCCTTATGTAAGTCACCACTAATGTAAGCTTCATTCAACTCAAGATCATATAGGGATTTGGTGGAGAGATAGTGAAGGCTTTTGGTTCAAGGTAGGAAATATTTGGTCTAAGTAGGTTCCATCTTCCCTTAAGCACTTTGTTTGCTTCATTTTGGCATACATTCTCTTGACTCTTTGAGTCATTATGTTTTTTTTAGGGGTTAGAGAGAGACACTGTCACTCTTTCTTGTTCGTTTCAAACCTTTTTTCTCCTTTCTAAACGTTTCACACCTTTCATCTCTTTTCTTTTATTTATTCCCTTCATTTTTTCTAAATTGTTCATTCTTTTTGACTTTTTGATTTTTCTTTCTTTCTCATTGACTTTCCTTTTCTTCATTTTGTACCTTTTTCCACTTTGTTGCATTCCTCGTCTCTCCCCCAAACCTATGCTCTTGCCTTGTGCTAAGGACAGATAGGGTGCCAAGAGAGGGTTAGAACGGGTAAAGGCTTGTATCGTGGCTTTTGAAAGAAAATGGTCTAAGGCTCAAAAGGGTTGACTAGGGATATTATCATTTGTAGGCCATGGAAGTTGTCAAGACCTCATTCGGATCAATGAGAGACTATAATCACATCTCAAGTCAAACTACACTTAGGATTTCGCCTAGATAAACATTCAGGGCAAGTTCTAGAATAATGGCACGGGACTTGGATTTGCAATTCAAATTCTCACCACACAAGCTATGGGATTGCTAAAGAAACAGAGTCGGGGGCCCACAACGACCTTAGCTAAGATTTGAGCAACACAATGGTCCCGAAAAATCACTTGATGATTATAGGCCAACACAAGAATCTCAAAGTCACTACTTTCACCATCCTATACACAAGAATTTGTCTTTGACCATAGGATCAAAGGCAAATGTGTTAGGCCCAAGTGAAGCTTTGCTTGAGGCACCCTTACTCACTAGATACTATTTACACAAAAAGCAAAAAGAAAAACAGACTCAAACCCTTAAGAAGGTTGTCATGACATCCATCAACGGGAAGAGCCACCCAGTTCACACAACTTCCACCTTTGGAAAGAACCGTGGCATTAAGAAAACCAAAGGCTTATTGCACGCAGAAATTCAAAACAAGAAGCTACTAAAGTAAAATAAGAAGCTATGAGAGGAAAAATGCGGAAAGTAAGATAAATATATACAAGAGGGGATTAATCGAATATACATAAGGGGGAATGAATATATACATCAGAAAGTAACTTTCTATACAGACCAACGAAAATACGAAAAGTAAACTAGAATTGTAAAATTATGTACATACCAAAAGCAAAAAGAAAGCATAATAAAAATGAAATAGTATCAAATATATATAGTCACCCAAATCCAAATAGGGATACCCCCTCAAATGAGAGCTAGCATTGTCCTCAATGCTAACTGACCAAAAGATAGCTCAAAATAAGGAGAAAGAGTAAAGAAAAACTCCCTATAGGCCCTCTGTCTGCATAGGATCCTGAGTATGGGTCCCTGGGTCTATGGACTACTCGGGAACCTGTGAACTGCTCCCAGTAACATGTGTCTCCTCGGGGACCTGGGACTGTGTCAGACTCTGGGGCTGCTCTTGAACTGGCATATGGGCTGGGTAGAGGACTCTCCCTGCTGGTCCGCCAACTCAATGACAGCATCAACAGTGTGGGGAATCATCCTCTTCCGCTTTGGTGGCCTCTCTATCTCCTGCTCTGGCTCAGGCTGGACTGTTGGGGATGGATCATGCAATAATAGTTCCAAGGGCAAGTGGTCCGCTTTCATCTTATCTACCTCCTCTCTCAACTTCTTCACTGACTCCATGGAAGCACGGGTCTTTCTCAGCTTCTTTGTCTCTTTGGAAAGATCCTTCAGTGCCTTTCCATGAGTACCAACAACGTCCAAGATCAACTTTTGGTTCTCTAGGAGATTCTTCTGGTTGTCAAGAAGCTCCTTGAGAGTGTCCTCGACAGACTGTGGGACCTGTGGTTGAGGAGGTGCAGACTGGTCTTCCACCTATGTAGAAAGAACAGACAACTTAGAAGTAACTGCCTGTATCCAGTTGTTGATACTAGCGAGGGTTTGGGTCAATCGGTGGAATTCAATGGATATGCAACAGATGTGGGAATGGATGGTCCTGTCAAAGTGGAGGGTCTTGCAGCAGTGTTTGGGGTGGCTGGGGTAGGCTGTGTTGGAGCCACTACTACCACTGGCTCTTCAGACTGGCCAGTAGAAGCAGTGGATTTGCCCTTGTAGTTCTTGCTCTTAGGGTTGTCATAACCCTGTAGGCTATACCAGGAAAATGGAGCTCTGGGCTTTACCTTCACATCAAACTTCCTACCCTCTACCCCTTGATCCTCAAAATGCATAGTCAAGAAATTTTGGAAGGGGTAGGATCTATCATCTTTGTTCACCACCCTTGTAATCACCTTAGACATCACATTCCCGACGTTGATCGGGAAACCTGCCATTATCGAGGCCACAAGTACATCTCGACTGAGAGGAAGAGAGATTCCGTGAGTGGTGGGGTCTAGCCTGCTAGACATGAACGTCTCCCACCCTTTCGCTTCAAAGTTCAAGGTTCTCCTCAGAATCTTCGTTCCTGCTTGCAACCAATCTGGGGTGGTACCCCGGATTGCCAAATGCTCTGCTAGCCATGGACGGGTATCCTCCCCCAAATTTAACTTCTCTAAGTATAGTGTCTCATCCTCCTCATCGAAGTCAAGGTATTCATTGATTGATTTCCAATCAAATGTCACTGTCAGATTCCGCACCTTAGTCACTTTGGAGTCCTTTTTGACATAAACAACATTGGTGTAGAACTCCTTGACTAGGTGCTCATTGGCCTCCACCACTTGGCAATTGAAGTAGTCCCAGCCTTTTCTTTATTTGAACTATTTCAGCACATTGGGGTTGTGAGGCAGAAGATCCCTTGTGATGAACTTTCGCTTCGGTATCAATATCCTTTCGGGCCACCATTCCCGAAATTTGTGAAAGGCTAGTTCACTCACAAACCTATCCTGCCATGCTTCTGGTTTTCTTGTTCTTTCTACTCCCCCTTCTTCTTCTTCTTCTTCGGAGTGCTCACCCTATAATGAAGATGTGGGTGAGGTAGAGTATTCATTGGCACTTCCGTTGAGCCCTCAGACAACTCAAAAGATCTTTGTGCTGATGCTTGGGTAGGAGGGGAGCCCGGAGGTGAATCCCTCAATCTCAACCTCTACGGAAAAACTGGGACATACTCCGGCACGGACCCTAAATCAGATGCCTCCCCGGAGGGTGCATACTCACTTCCCGAATGGGAAGCAGCTCTATCCATGGCTTTGATTGTTTTTCTGGTGGCTTTTATAGCTTGCCGGACTTGGGGGGCCAGTTTGATCATTCCTTTCTCTCTCCCCCAGGAGGACTCTCCTCTTCCACTTTGTTTTCGACCGCCACCTCGTGATTGAACCACTTTCTGCAAGTGGAATTCAGTTTAAGTTTGTTAGTATCAAAGCAGTATATGGATCAGTGAAGAAAAAGGTAGCATGTAACTGAAGGTGGATGTGCAGAATCTGCATACTGCGGACCGCACAAAATGAAGTGCGGCCGCAAAGAAGGTATTGCGGATCGCACAAAATGCACCGTGTTCCGCACTGAGGT
Source organism: Nicotiana undulata (assembly GCA_005239495.1). Taxonomy (NCBI): domain Eukaryota; kingdom Viridiplantae; phylum Streptophyta; class Magnoliopsida; order Solanales; family Solanaceae; genus Nicotiana; species Nicotiana undulata. The sequence goes on from ML298893.1 coordinate 12,446, forward strand.
AGGGTTCAGACTACCCACTCTCTGAAGAAGTTCACCGCAGACTGCACAAAATGCACCGCGGTCCACACAGAGGTGGGGTTTAGACTACCCACTCTCTGAAGAAGGCCACCGCGGACCGCACAAAATGCATCGTGGTCTGCACAGAGGTGGGGTTCAGACTACCCACTCTCTGAAGAAGGCCACCGCGGACCGCACAAAATGCACCGCGGTCCGCACAAAAGTGGGGTTCAGACTACCCACTCTCTGAAGAAGGACACTGCGGACCGCACAAAATGCACCGTAGTCCACGGTCCTTAACTGAGGCCTCACTGAGTTTCTATCACCGCGGTCCGCACAAAATGCCATCACGAACCGCACAGAGTCCAAACCTAGGGTTTCAAATTGTTCGGCCTAATTCTAGCCTACATCACATGTTATTGATACCCTAGGTGTTTAATCAGTGTTTTTAATTAATTATGCCTAATTTAAGCATTGTTAAACAAAACCTACACATGATTAAGGGAATAGGGAATAAAAAGAGGAAAAAAGAGGAAGAAAAACAACTAATTAATAAGAAAATAACAAAATTAACAAGTAAGAAAACATAATTAAACTTACTAGATGTAGGATGAAGTGTAGATGAATGAGATGAAGCAGTTGAAGTGAAAAGGAGAGATGAACAGTGTATTTTTTATTGTTGAGAGATCAAAGAGCGAAAAGTGTAAAATGAGGGTCTTAGGCCCTATTTAAAGAAAATGGCCTGGGACCCACTTCACCTACCCCACCGCAGACCACACAAAATGACCGCGGTCTGCGGTACTCAAATTAACATGGTGCTGGGTTGATGTCCATTGCGGACCGCAAGAAATGCAGTGCGGCCATAGTGGTCCACCGCGGATCGCACAAAATGTCAGTGCGGCCGCGGTGGCAAACTTCAGAGAGCCCTTTTTCTTGTGAAATCTCTTTGCGGACCGCATTGGAATTTTTGCCCCCGCACTAAGGTCTTTGCGGCCGCAGTGCAAACTTCAGAGAGCTCATTTCTTCAACTTAGTCTTGTGCACTGCATCAAAACAATCCTACAACATCCCACAACCAGTTAGTCCAAAAACAAATGCCATACTACAAAGAAAATCAAAGAAAAACAAAAAGAAAGACACATGGGTTGCCTCCCAAGAAGCGTCTGATTTAACGTCGCGGCACGACGCAAGTTACCCTCAATTCACTTTAGATGGAGTAGTGCCACCACGTGGTTGTCATCAATTTTTCCCAAGTAGTGCTTGACCCTGTGCCCATTAAATCTGAAAATCTCTCCACTTTTGTTTTTTAAATCAAGTGCACCAAACGGAGTCACAAACACCACTTCAAAAGGTCCGCTCCATTTCGACTTAAGCTTTCCCGGAAATAGACGTAACCGAGAGTTGAACAAGAGAACCAGATCACCCACTTTGAACTCCTTTCCACGAGCATATTCATCATGAAGGTACCTCATTTTGTCCTTGTACAAGGATGAACTGGAGTAGGCATGGAATCTGAATTCATCAAGTTCATTAAGGTGCTCCACATAAAGATTGGTTGCCACATTCCATTCAAGATTCAGCTTCCTCAAAGACCACATGGCCTTGTTCTCTAACTCAACAGGTAGATGGCAAGCTTTTCCAAACACCAACCGGTACGGAGACATACCAATCGGGGTCTTGTAAGCAGTCTTATAAACCCATAGAGCGTCATCCAACTTCTTTGACCAATCGGTCCTATTTGCATTGACCGTCTTTGACAATATATTCTTGATTTCTCTGTTTGAGACTTCAACTTGGCCACTCGCTGAGGATGATAAGGAGTGGAAACTTTGTGATTGACACCATACTTTGCAAGCAAAGTGTCAAAAGCTCTATTACAAAAATGTGAACCCCCATCACTGATGATTGCACGAGGAGTGCCAAACCTTGTAAAAATGCCCTTTTTAAGAAATGCAACAACACTCCGGGCCTCATTGTTGGGTAGAGCCACGGCTTCAACCCACTTTGAAACATAGTCAACCGCCACGAGAATTTATGTGTTCCCACAAGAGCTAACAAAGGGGCCCATAAAATCGATGCCCCATACATAAAAAATATTCACTTCTAGAATGGTATTGAGAGGCATCTCATCTTTCTTCGAAATTCCCCCTGCTCTCTGACATTCTTCACATATCTTGACTAAGTCACTAGCATCCTTGTACAAGGTGGGCCAAAAGAAACCACAACTTAAGACTTTTGAAGCGGTCCTTGCCCTACCATGATGTCCACCATAAGGTGAGGAGTGGCATGACTCAAGAATTGACCATTGCTATTCTTCGGGCAACACACCGCCGGATGACCCCGTCATTGCATATCTTGAATAAGTATGGTTCATCCCAATAATAATCCATGTTATCCCGTCTAAGCTTCTTCCTTTTGTTAGAAGAGAGCTCAATTGGGACAACACCGGTGACAATGTAGTTGGCGATGTCCGCGAACCATGGAATTTCTTGCATAGTAACAGAGAGAAGTTGTTCATCCGGGAAGCTATCATAAATCTCAAGCCCATCACTAGGTCTCCCTTGCTCCTCCATACGGGAAAGATGGTCGGCAACTTGGTTCTCGCTCCCCTTTCTATCAATGATCTCCAAATCAAACTCTTTAAGCAATAACACCCACCGCATAAGTCTAGACTTGGAATCCTTTTTCGTCATGAGATACCGGAGTGCCGCATGGTCAGTGTGGACTATGACCTTGGCACCCATAAGATAAGGACGGAATTTCTCCATTGCAAAGACTATAGCCAATAACTCCTTCTCTGTGACGGTGTAGTTGAATTGGGCGGAATTCATTGTCTTGCTAGCATAGTAAATGGGGTGAAAGATCTTGTTCACCCTTTGGCCCAAAACCTCCCCACGGCCACATCACAAGAATCACACATTAGCTCAAAAGGAGAGCTCCAATCCGGAACGGTGATAATTGGTGTGGAAGTGAGCTTTTGCTTCAATAGCTCAAATGCCTTCTTGCAATAGTCATCAAAGTAGAACTTGGCATCTTTCTCTAACAATTTGCAAAGAGGATTTACCACCTTCGAGAAGTCCTTAATGAAGCGCCGGTAGAACTCGGCATGCCCAAGAAAACTCCGGACCCCCTTTACCGAAGTTGGAGGTGGTAATTTGGAAATGACCTCAATCTTGGCTTTGTCTACTTCAATTCCATTTCTTGAGAATTTGTGACCCAAAACTATCTCTTCTTCAACCATAAAATGGCATTTTTTTCAGTTGAGAACCAGGTTGGTTTCTTCACAACGAGCAAGGACTTTATCAAGATTGTTCAAGCATTCATCAAAGGAGTCCCCAACCACGCTGAAATCATCCATGAATACCTCTAGAAAGTCTTCAACCATGTTAGTAAAGATTGCCATCATGCACCGCTGAAATGTAGCGGGTGCATTGCACAACCCAAAAGGCATCCTGGAGAAAGTAAATGTCCCATAAGGACATGTGAAGGTTGTCTTTTCTTGGTCCTCCTGTGAAATCAAGATTTGGTTATATCCTGAATATGTCCAAGAAGAAATAGAAATCTCTACCCGCAAGCCTATCTAGCATTTGGTCCAAGAAAGGCAAAGGGAAATGATCAGGGTGAGTCACCTTGTTCAACTTGTGGTAATCCATGCATACCCGCCAACCTTTGACTGTCCTTGTTGGAACAAGTTCATTTTTGTCATTTTGGATCACGGTCATGCCACCCTTTTTTGGAACACATTGGACCGGAGAAGTCCAAGCACTATCCGAGATTGGGTAGACGACCCCTGCATCAAGCCATTTGATTATTTCTTTCTTCACAACTTCTTGCATTGCTTCATTGAGCCTCCGTTGGTGTTGTAAGGAAGGCTTTGCTCCATCCTCAAGAATGATTTTGTGCATACAAAATGCGGGGCTTATTCCTCGAATATCAGCAAGTGTCCATCTTATGGCCTTCTTCCTCCTTTTTAGCACTTTGAGAGTAGAATCTACCTGCAATTTGGTTAGGCAAGATGAAAGTATAACAGGTAAAGTATGAGAAGGACCAAGATATTCATACCTAAGGTGTGGTGGAAGTGGATTCAACTCCAATGTAGGTGGCTCTTCAATTGAAGGCTTTGTCGGAGGAGTTTTCCGATTCTCCACATCCAAGGATAACTTTCGAGGACAATATGAATAAGAAACCATGCCTTGTAGAGAATTGGTACTCTCGATCAAGCCCTCCACCATAATATCATCATGGTTCAATAAAGCTCCCTCCACGGGATCTTCAACATTTACCATTGAACTTGTTTCATCAATAATGACCTCGGTGACAAGGTCCATGAAAGAACATACTTCCGTGCTATTGGGTTGCTTCATTGATTTGCAAACGTGGAACACAACCTTTTCATCGCCCACCCAAAAAGTGAGCTCATCAGCCTTCCTCGTTGCAAGGAAGGGCCTTCCCAAGATGATAGAGACTTCATAGTCCACCTTACAATCCAAGATAACAAAATGCGCGGGCAAATGAACCTGTCAACCCCCACCAACACATCATCAATGATTCCTAGAGGCCACTTCATAGATCGATCCTCCATTTGAAGACGCATGGAAGTAGACCTAGGTTGACCAATCCCCAATGTTTTAAAGACCGAATATGGCATAAAATGTATGCTAGCTCCGAGGTCACACAATGCTTTGGCAAAATCCGCACTCCCAATTGTACAAGGAATGGTGTATGCACCGGGGTCTTCAAGCTTGGGTGCCATTTAGTGCACTATGGCACTCACTTGGTGAGTCATCTTTATGGTTTCGCACTCCATTGAACTTTTTCTTTGTGACCAAGTCCTACATGAACTTGGCATACCCGGGCATTTGCTCTAAAGCTTCAACTAAAGGAACATTGATGGAAAGACCCTTCATCATGTCGATGAATTTCCTGAATTGATTCTCTTGCTTTTGCTTCGTCAAACTTTGAGGGTAGGGAGGAGGAGGCCCAGGCAATGGTGCCTTAGCCTTTTGTATGACCGGTTCCGGTATATCAATTACGTGTTCCCTAGACGGGTTCACGTCACTTTGAAGTTCCTCTCCTTGGTCATGAATATCAATCCTCACCTCACTAGTTGTTGGCTCTTCCACCACTTGCTCAACCTCAATCGGAGACTCATCATTTGGCAATTCATCATCATCTCCAACAACTCTATTTTGTCTAGAGGAACTAGCCTCACCGCCTCTTCCACTTCTTCTGGTCACTGCCATGGCGTGACCGGTGTTGTTGTTATTGTTCCCACCCTTGGGTTTCACCACCGTATCACTTGGTAGTGCTCCCTTCGGGAGTGTATTCAAGGCATGAGAAATTTGTCCCATTTGCACCTCAAGATTTCGAATGGAGGTGTTTTGGGAGGCCAATTGAGCATAGGAGTCTGCATTGCGCTCCATCATTTGCTTGAACATTTGTTCAATTCTTCCCATGTCATTACTTGAGGAGCTTTGACCTTGAGCTTGATAGGGGGTGGATTGTTGAGTTGTTGGTACATCGGGGGCCTTTGAAAGCCCGACCCCCGGTTACCGTTTCCACCCCAATTGTTGTTATTATTGCCTCCGCTCCAATTGTTATCATTATTGCTTCCCCATTGTTGGTTGTTGTTGTTCCCCCAATTACGAGAATTGTTATTATTGTTCCAATTGTGTTTCCTTTGATTTCTCCAATTTTGATTGTTGCCTTGGTTGTTCCCTTGACCTTGGTAATTATTATCATACATGATATCCTCATCTTGATCATCATATGACTCTTCTTGACTATACCCACTTGATCCTTGGTCACCTTGAACATTGTTGTTTTGCATTGGATTTCCCCGAGGTTTTCTCTTGTTCACCATAACATTCACTCCCTCCATGGCATTTACTTTCTTCGGCCCTTGTAATAGTTGAAGTTGTGCCTTGGCAAGTTGACTCATAGTGGTAGTGAGCTCGGCAATTGCTTGCCCATGTTCTTGAAGTTCTTTATGAAGACCATTAACACCTGAATCACCCTGAGGCACATTTTCTCTACTTTGCCATGTTGATGAAGTGTCAGCCATTTCATCTAAGACCTCACATGCCTCATTGTATGGTAGCTTCATGAAGTTTCCCCCAGCCAATTGATTGACCACACACTGATTGGTGGTATTTATGCCTATGTAGAAGGTTTGTTGTATCATGGCCTCAGTCATGTCATTGTTTGGACACTCTTTTACCATGGTCCAGTAGCGCTCCCAAATCTCATGCAAAGGCTCATTTGGCTCTTGTTTGAAAGCTAATATTTCATCTCTAAGCACTGCCATGTGACTTTTGCAATAAACTTATCTGCTAGCTCGTCCCATGTAGATATGGAGTGGTTAGGAAGTCTCTCGAGCCAATCAAGTGCCTTCCCTCGAAGAGAGGAGGGAAACAACCGAAGCCTCAAGGCATCTTCTGAGACATTCGTGTGCTTACTTCCCCAGCATGTATCCGGGAAGCCCTTCAAATGCTTGTAAGCATTTTGGTGGGCGGCTCCGGTGAAATAGCCCCGCTGCTCCAAGAGTGTCAGCATCACATTTGTGATTTGGAAGTTCCCCGCCCGAATCCTAGGAGGGACAATAGCACTCGTGTACCCCTCGTTTGGAAGTACCCGAGGGGAAACTCTCGGATGAGGAGGCGGGGGAGGGTCTGGAATATCCTCATTAACATTGGCATGTCGGCCCCGTCTAGGAGGTGCTACTTGGTTTAGTTCATCTTCTCCATTGTCATACACCATCTCCCCCGGAATAATGTTTCCCAAAGGATCCGCCATTAGAACCTGAATTGATTCAATACACACATTAACAGAAGAAGGAAAGAAAAACACTTGACACCACTATTCACGTAGATAATCAACACCGTATAACTCCCCGGCAACGGCGCCAAAAAGTGATTGGCACCCACCTACACAACTAGATAGTAGCAAGGCAGGGGTCAATGCAGTTTTTACCCGAACGGGTCGAGATCGAATCCACATGGTGTTACTAATGTAGGAGTTGAGTTACTAAGTGATTTAGTAGTGTGTTTTGCTTTTAATTGCACTTCTCATAAATTTGGTTTGATACTTGAACTATGGTTTAAACTTTGAATTTGCTAATTAACTAACTAACATACTTTTGAGTGTTTTCTTAATAGGTAAAAGGGACTAGGCTATGACTTTCTCCTAGGTGGATACTTGACGGGATCTGAAACCTAAGGCAAAGACGTTATGTTGGGGATTGTGATATATCCAATGCACGGAAGTACTCACTCTATACCTCTCGATATCTCGAGTAACTTTGCCCTAATTGACTGTCTCGAGACCAATTGAGTGTCAAATTTGCGCAAGCAATTTAGGATCAAGTAAGGTACTACTATCTCTAGGTTTAACCCGTTAATTGGGACTATCAATCTCTTGGTTACATCCCAATTTCCTGTTGGACTGATTTTCCTAGACTCAAGTTCTCTTTCTCAAGAAGAACCCAAGTCAAATAGGCACCAATTAGTGTTTGCAACCACTAATTTAACATGGAAAACACAAATCAGTCCAAATATCAACTACCCATAAACATCTAAACCTTAAATCAAAAGACCCATGAAATACCCACACTAGGGTTGAGCCACAACCCTAGCAAATGGATCTAGCTGCTCATGATAATAAAAGAAAACAAAGAATTAGATGAAGAATAACCCATATAATTTAATTACAAACTAAAATTTGAAGATTCAATGATAAAACACTTCTAAACTTACTCAAAATGGTGTAAGAAAATTGTTCACGAGCTCCTAATCAGAGTGGAGTACAAAAGCTGACCAAAAAAAGGAAAAAGAAAATATTTATACTAGGCCAAATTTTCTGGACAAAAATACCCCTGCGGAGGTACTGCGGACCGCACAAAATGGAGTGTGGCCGCGTTGAGGCTCCTAGGCTATAAAATCTGCTTCTCTAAACTTGGCCACCGTGGGCCGCATAAAATGCACTGCGGCCGCGGTGGCTCTGTTGCGGCCGCACAAAATGGAGTGCGGACCTCTTTGGCCTTGATCTCCAAAAGTTCCATCTCTCTGAAACTCAGTAGTGCGGTCCGCACAAAATGGTTTTGCGGCCGCGTTGAACCCATTGCGGACCGTACAAATAAGTTTTGCGGCCGCAATCCTTTAGCTTCCAAAATTCGCCTCTCTGAATCTCTTCACTGCGGTCCGCACTAAATGGATTGCGGACCGCACTGGTCTGTTGGACTGTGCTTGGACTTGTTCTTGGTACTTGTGCATGTTTCACTCCTTTTTAGCAGGTTTGGACTATTTGTCACCTTTTTTGACAAAACCCTACAAGCAAGTACAACACATAAGCCTTTGGGACTATTTTGTATACAATTTAAACCAAAACTTAAGCAAGGAGTGTAAAATGAAGTATAATCCCTAGTTATCACTGCACGCCACAGCGATATAGCGCTTGGGCTGTAGGAGCCCCTCCGGAGTCTGTACACCCCCATTGAGCGCATGTACCTACTGAGTGCGAGTGTCGAATGCCAAGTGACGAGTGAGGGGTGATTGGGAGGCATGAGTGGCTGTAAGGATGCCCGAAGGGCTGATTATGAGTGAATATGAGGCATGCTGAGGGACTGATTCTCAGTGATGTTATGCCTGAGGGGAAGTTTATTATTCATATTTTTTCCCGAGAGGCTACTTATGATTTATATCATTTTACACTAAACTTCTTGGACATTTTATTGAAACGGTTGGAATTAACATTTTTCAAAGGATTTTCACTGAAATCGACTTTTAAGTGTGATGATTTAACGTATACGCTGTTGGAAAGAAAGACTGCGCTTATTGTGAATTGATGACTTGATTTTATGTGTTTCTTACTGCTCATACTTTATTTACTTTCATTACTACTGAGTTGGCGTACTCACATTACTCCATGCACCTTGTGTGCAGATTGAGGTGCTAGAGTGGAGTGAGCTGCTTGCCTGTTCCAGAGATCCCTCGGAGATTTGCGAGGTAGCTGCACACGTCCGCAGCCCTGCCTTCTCCTTCTTACTATTATAGAGTTTATTTTCTAGACTTGTATATGTTCTTTAGACGCTCATGACCAGTGACTCCGGTATTTTGGGTTGTATCTATTATTCGACATATCTTAGTCTGTTTAAAAAATCTTAAATGAAACCTTTATGAATTATCGGTTTAGAAATGATATAAACGGAAGGTTCTTTATGTTTTGAGTATTGAATTAGATGGCCTAGTATCACGATAGGCACCATCACAGCCGGGTTAGTTTTGGGGTCGTGACATTTTGATAAGTACAAGAATTTATTTCATGTTAAAAATAATCGATTTTTAATTGAGTACTTAAATTATTCATCACTATTTGATTCATTATCATCAATATATCTTTGTAACTGATATTCTCAAAGAGCAATTTGTTTGATAGTGTTACGGTGAAAATGTAGTCTCCGAAATATGTGTTTGGTAGTTGTATGTCTCATATTTAAGGAAAATACCAATAAATAACCAAACAAAATCGAAAAACCTACCAAAACCGACAAAAAACAAATCGCTAAAAAACTGACTTAATTGATATGGTTTGGTTTCAATATTTGAAGAACCGACTTACTTGATTGGTTTCTTTTTAGGGAAAAACTATCTAAACCGAACCATGATCACCCTTAAACTATAATATGCCGAACCCATTGACAAAATAGCTCTGGGTTTAGCAATCAAGGTTCTGGGTTCGAAGCCAATGCAGGTTCGTTTCGCCCTGAAAGCAATTTAACTATTTTACAACTTTTCCTTCGGAAAAAAGAAAAACCACAAACTTAATTAAGATATACAAGGCTTCAAAGTCCAAAACGAAGCCCATCAAGATTTAGTAACAAAGGAGCCCATTAGGACTTAGTTCCTTGTTTTATTTGTAAGAAATTAAAATATAAATCAAATTGAACAAAAAAAAGTTGCTCCTCTAAATTAAAAAAGACATCACGCTAGGTTTTGTCAAATCAAAGATCCAAAGAAACTGTCAGCCCAACTTTGCTCCCTTCTTCTTCCTTCTAGTGAGTGGTGACCTCTGTATATATTATTTCCCCTTTCTTTTTCCTTTTTTCTGTTCTTTTTTGTCATTGTTTCCCTCTTATATTTCATATTTGTGTTAACAATTTATACAAAAATTTGATTTTTAATTTTTGATTTTAATGTTGTCCCATATTTTGACCTTTATTCTCTTTGTCAATTTGTACTTTTGTGCTTCCCAAAATTTTAAAAGTCGAGTTACCGACAAAGTATATGGTCCTACTTTCTTGTTTTTAGTTTCTTACTTCTTAGTGAGACCTGTTGGTATTACTATGTTCAAAATTAGAGAAGCAAACAATCGTTAGTTCAATAAACAAAATCGTAAAATAATTCTGAGCCCACTAATTCACAGTGTGTCCTTAAGGAATTTAATCTCCTCACAGTTGCCCAAGGTATACGGATTAATTTCTCCCAGGATAGAACGGAATAACTATTCTGTGATAGCGGCACTTCAAATCATATAACTTCAGCGAACTCAAATAACGGAGCAAATCACACTTGACACTTATGTTTATTTAGAAAATAATGCAACAAAGTAGAAAAGATGGGAGATGATTTCAGATTTTCCTCATTCTGAAATGAGGCCAAGCCTCTAAATTTATAGACAATGAAAGGGTGAGATGAAGAGGTGCAATCCAAGAGGTACTTCTTCCATTTTCCATTCACACCCCTAAATAAAAACGCAACAATCCCCCACATGAATGGGGAATGGACATATTGCTTACTATTTGTTGCATATATTATGAAAACGGAATCAACGGTTTTCGATACGATTTTTATCCTTTTGGGTTTAAGAACTTGCATTTTACCCAAATACCCCCCACACTATCAAGTTGGGTTTTCTTCCTTTTCATTTTTCATATGGAATGAATTGTGTNTGAATGAATTTTGTCTTGCTATGGGGAACGCGAATGAGTATTCAGTTAGCTGTAAGCTAGCTTCCCCCTACAAGTTGTGGATAAACCAGAACTTATCAACTAGGTATTCATCATCTCCTTTCTATTCTTTCTTTCCGCAATTCCATTAGATTGCGGTAACTAGGGGGTTGTTTGGTGAATAATTTAGTATTCCAACCAAATTTCTTCAAAAGGAGATTCATATTTGATGCCCCTATTACGTTGTTGAGCCAACCACAAGAGTTGTTGTTTGTGTCACAACAGAGCCAGAATTAATAAATGGTGAAGTTTTTAATCTTCAAACCAATCTGACCCATTCATAATTAATAAACGGTGAAATTTTTAATCTTCAAACCGAGTAACATCTGATACAACTAGATCTAATAAACAGTAAAGTTTTTAATCTTCAAACCGAATAATATGTGACACAATCATATTTAATAAACTGTGAAGTTTTTAATATTCAAACCGAATAATAAATTAGAGTAAAAAATCACTAAGATTTTAATCTCCAACGAGTATAAAGTCACTTAGACTTTAATTTCCGACAAAAGAGTAGAAAGTCACGAACACTTTAATCTCCACGAACGAGTAAAAAGTCACGCAGATTTTGATCTCGAAGCAGGAGTAGAAAATCACGAAGATTTTATTCTCCATTAACGGGCGTAGAAAATCACGAGAATTTTAATTCCCTTTCCAAATGATTTTTCAACTAAATCATTATAACATTTTAAACAATTTGATCTCGTTCTCTAATCAAACACATATATGTTCATCCATATATTTTATTTATGATCTCAAAATAATTTTCAAGTATTAATGTAAGCCTAATTCATGTTTTACAACCTTGAAAATAACCATCCACATATATTTATGCATGTTATCAAATTCTATATCAACTACTCATAGTTTATCATATAGTCAAAGGAATAACAAATTACCTGTAAATACATGTTATTCTTACTCATGCATATATTTTAAATATATAAGATGAGATCATCACATAATAAATATCTACCCTAAATTATTGACACATAACTTTCGTATATCATAAGAGTAGAAATGTAAATGAGTGAATAAATTAAAGAAGATAGAGCCCAATTTAATTGCAATCATGCCATTCCATTCTTTGAGCAATGCGTGAATTGCAAATTCCTTGCCAAGGTGAGTGATGTACCGACGAAGATCTAATAAACCTTCCCAACAGTTATTTCCACAGAAAAGCCTTCATCTTTCGACTATGTCGCCCATATACGGGTCTGCATTATGCATTGATGTGTGGCTATAATTTATGGTTTAACGCATTATGTGCCTTATATTTTACGTGCTTTAATGGTAAAAATACACCTCGTTTGAACATAATGGAGTCTATTTCATGTGTAGGTGAATTGGAGATGGAATCCGAGCTAAATGGATGCATAAACGTCAAAAATGCGCTCAAGAATCAAAAAGGGCTGACCCTGGCCTTATCCAGGTGCCACTCATGTAAAGCTTGGTCCTACCATGCGTTACCCAGGCGTTAGGCATGTAAAGCCTAGACCTACCAGGCGTTTCCCAGGCGTTAGGCATGTAAAGCCTGGTCATACCAGGCGTATTTCAGGCGTTAGACACAAAAAGCCAGGTGCAATCTGGCGTTTGGCAGGCGTTTTCCTTGTAACTCCCGGTCCAAGATCATGCCCAATCCGAGTTTTAAAGGCTTTAAGTGTTTCCCGGTTTGACTAGGAGTAACCTACACGTTTAGGGCTTGTCCCAAAACATATAAATAGACCCAAAAACACAACTTTGAAGGACTTTTTCCATTGGAGACAAGAGGAGATCATGAAATACTACTCAGAAGATCAAAATATTGATTTTTACATCCTTTATTCCTTACTCTGTAATTTAATTATGCAAGTTATTTTGGATTTGATTACTATGATCATGAGTAGCTAATTTAAAATTAGTCTAAGGTTTTGGTGGAACCCGTTGAGGATGGACTTATTGTTATATTAATATAGTTTGCTTGATTTTCATCTCTATTTGTTCAACTACGTTCTTGTTGTAGTTGATTGAAGGGCCATCAATTAGCTGTTCCTATTTAGTGTGTATCTACTCGAGAGAGAGAGAGCATATTTAGGTAATTTTTGAACAACATCACTCCCAGAGTATAGAAGAGATCCATAACCGAGGGTTTAAAGGTTGGATTAGAGATAACGATATCTTGGGTGCAATCTAAAGTGAATTGTAATACAAGTTAGCTAGCGTAACTCGAGAGAGTGCGTCTAGTAGATTATCATAATTACTCGAGAGAGATTTATGATAGCCTGAGTGTTCATGATTGATAGAGATAATTAAGCCAAAACTATAGGAAATATACAAGAAGAGATTCCATCAATAGGGGAAACCATAACCTTAGATCCTTATCGCATCTGTTTACACAATATTAGTTGTCATATAGTTTATTTAATTTCATTCAGTTGTAGTAGTAAAAATACCGAAAAGTGATATTCATAGATTTTGAGAAAGTTGATTATTGAGAATCTAGTAATCTAACAACAATCTTTGATACGTTAGTTCCTTGTAGGATTCGACTCTGGGAAAAATACACGGATTATATTTGCAACGCCCGCTTAGTCTTTTATTAGACATAGTTGAGCGTGATCAATTTTTGACGCCGTTGCTGGGGAATTAACGGTGTTATCAATTATAGTTGGAAGAAATACAAAATTCTCAAGTGTAGTCAATTTCCTTCACTTTCAATCTATACATTGGAATTTTAACGTTCGCTAACTTGGTTCTTCCTTTATATGACCAGGTACAACCCACAACGGAGAATTTGGCCACGGCAATTGTAGTCCCACAAATACAGGCTGAATCTTTTCAGATCACAAACAACATGTTGCACTTGTTGCAGAACAAGGGACTATTTTCGAGGTCATACATTGAGGATCCTCTATCAACTTGTCTCATGAACCTAGATGAAGCTAATAGAGAAGACTTGGCAGAGTGGGTACTTGCTCTTGAAGGCCAAGGTTTTTGGAAAAGGGAGCTCGAATTTGAGCATTTGCACTTAGAGGGAAGAAAAACTCCTCCAACCAAGATTGAGGAGTTAAAAAATGTGAGGAGGTGCTAGTGGAGAAGGCCAGAGTAGAACACCAACAATCAATCAAACTAGATTTTGAGGATGTCAATGTTGTAGAAGAGATACTAGAGTTAACCAAGGACATTGATGATACGTATTTAGTTGACTCTAGAGTTATTAGTGTTGAGGATGTTGACAATCCTAAAGTTTATGTAGTTGAGCGCATTGGTGCACACTCCGATCATTTTTCCACATTGTGTTTGGATGATGATATGAAAGTAGAGTCATCCAAGCCACTTGAGGAGTCAAGGAATGAGGAACAATGCCTACATTCTGGAATATTTCTTGCCATAAAGATAGGACTGCATACTTGTGATGACCCAAATGGTCATTTTTTAAAATTAGACTCCGTTCCATGCAAAATAACCATAAAAAGACTAAAATGAAATACATCGATTTGCGTGCGCAGTCCGAGCGTAAAACTGGAAAGCTTTTATGTGAAAATATGAGAAATAGTGATTTTTAAAATTTAAATTTGATAAAAGTTTACTTTGGTTAATATTTTGAGTAAACGGGCTCGGATCTGTGTTCCGACGATCCCGGGAGGTCTGCAGTAAAATATGGGACTCGAGCGTATGCCCGGAAATAAATTCCGAGGTCCCAAGCCTTAAATATCAATTTTTGAAAGAAATTATTTTGTTGAAATGTTCATGAATTAAAGAAATGAAATAATGCTAAAAATCATTGGTATCGGGTCCGTATTTTGGTTCTGGAGCCCGGTACAACTTTGTTATGATATTTAGAGGTTAACTGTGAAATTTGGTGAAAACGGAGTTCGTTTGACGTGATTCGGACATCCGGTTGAGAAATTATGAACTTTAAGAGTTTTTGTTGAAAATGATGAGTTTTGAGGGCTAATTCATAAATTTACATGTTAGTTTCATAATTTTATCGCACGAGCAAGTCCGTATGATGTTTTTAGACTTGCGTGCATTATTGTTTTAGAGCCTCGAGGGCTCAGGTGAGTTTCAGATAGGCTACGGGGTGTTTTTCACTTAAAAATAGCTGCTGGTTTTTCCAGTTCTGGTGTCCAGGTATTTTGACCTGTGCGATCGCATAGGAAAGACCGCGATCGCACAGAGTAAAGTTTGAGGCATGTTTGGAACCCTGTGCGATCGCACCTATGTAACCGCGATCGCACTGCCCCCACCCCCTACCCTGTGCGAACGCACAGCCCCACCCGCTAACGCACTGCCCCCAGCCCCCTACCCTGTGCGAATGCACCCCCACCCCCGTGATCGCATAGCCCAGTTTTCCCTTACCATGTGCGATCGCATTTGATTAACCGCGATCGCATAATTGCCCAGCCCAGCTATTATAAATATCTTTTAAAAACCGGGCAGAGCTTCTTCTTCACCAAAATTTTGAGGTTTTCAGCCCTAAAAACGATTTTCTTCAACAATCTTCATCCCCAAGTCATAGGTAATCAATTCCAAACTTTGTTCTTCCAATTCTTTAGTATTTTGTATCAATTTTAAAGCAAAAACAAAGAATTTTCATGGTAAAAATCTAGGTTTTGGGTAGAATTAGGGAGTCTTGTAAAAATCAAATTTTTATATCAAATTAAGGTCGGATTTCAAAACTAATAGCATATTTGGGTTCGTGGGTGAATGAGTAAACGTATTTTGGTCCGAACCCCGAGTTTAGACCAAGCGGTCCCGGGGTCGGGTTTTCACTTTTTTTTAGAAAAGCGTAGGAAAAATTATATTTTCAATAAAGTTAGTTCCTTTAGCATTAGTTAATGATATTAAGTTAATTTTGATTATATTCGAGCAAGTTAGAGGTGAATTCAAAAGGAAAAGCAATAATTGAGCAGTGAGTGGCCTGCGGAATTGAGGTAAGTGTTTGGCCTAACTTTAGCTTGAGGGAATAGGACTCCCCACTTGTTTGCTACGTGAATTGCATGGGTGTGGTGTATAGGTGTGGTGACGAGTATCTATGCACCACTCAAATTGGTTGTTAAACATGATCTCATTTCCCGTTCCCCACTTATTTGATTATTGTCTTAACTGTTACATGTTCATTATTGTCTCTATGTCTATTTGGCCTGGTTGAAGTGTTTTTAGTTATTGTTGTGACTATTTGGAAAGAGTATTGATTGTTTGAGCTGGCTTCATCGTGATATAAATATGGTTGATAGGTTTGGTATTGTTTTATGGAATAAATGCATATATTTTGATATTTTTGTTGGTTTCTTGGTTGAGAGGTTATTGATAAAGTCATGAGAAAAATGCAGTTTATTATTTATAATTGTTGGAACAAATGTATTGTGAAAGGCTTGGCCTGATTTTGTGAAATTTTGAATAAACTGATATGATATGTCTGGTGGGAGCGGGTTGCACGCCGCAACAAGGAGTGATAAGGGAGGATATTTACATTTATATTTTACTAATTTTTCAAGAAAAAGAGAATCAAAGTTTTGGAAAGCTAAAAATGTCTATTTTACTCCTCTTTAAATATTTTAGTACTATTTCTATTTAAAAATTAGAGTTTGGAACTCCGAAGAGACATTTGAGAATTGGTTATAGCTGAGTTATTTTATTTTATTTGGTGGTAACACTTATTTATCTATTTTCTTAGATTTCTTTCTTGCTTATTATTTATTGTTATTATCAATTATATTGTTGAAGCCCGACTTAGCCTCGTCACTACTTCGCCGAGGTTAGGCTCGGCACTTACTCGGTACATGGGGTCGGTTATACTGATACTACACTCTGTGCTCTTTTGCACATATCTAGGTACTATACAGTAGTAGAGGATTTCAGGACGACTACCCGATTCGTTTGGATACACGAGGTACATCTGCCGACGTTCGCAGATATCTGAGAGTCTTCTCCTATATTTACATACACTATTTTATATCATTCAGAACAGTTACACTATTTCTTTCAGACATTATTTGTAGTAGTTCGTGGATTGTGACACCAGACCCTGGGGTAGTCCTAGAGTTGTTATTACAATTAGTTCGTGGTTCGTTTCATTTAATCGGTCAGTTTTATTATTTTATTTTATGGTTGTTGGGAATTAATTGGATTAAGTTAATTTAAATTAAATTATTTGTGCTGAAGTACTTAATTAAGAAAAATTAGTTAATCGACTTCTAACATTGGCTTGCCTAGCAAGTGTGGTGTTAGGCGCCACCACGATCACTAAGGTTGGGAATTTGGGTCGTTACAATACCTCATCTAAAGGCCAAGGAGTGTAAAATAGTACAATGGTTGCTCGGGCCAATTAGATTTGTTCCACCACCTCTGGAGCACAACCGAAAACCTGAAGCCAAATTGGGGGTCCAATTCATAAGTTCAAAGTGGAGGCAAAAAGTGATTCGCGTCGTGCCGCGACGTTAAATCAAGCACTTGTTGGGAGGCAACCCAGCTTTATTTTTATATTTTTATTTTAGTTTATTTATTTATTTATTTTTCATTGTATTATTCTTGTAGTGTCGATTTTTGATTTTTTAGGAGCATGGAATGCAAAGCCATTGGAAGCATACTATAGCAAACCAAATGGTTGGGTCTAAGTATGAGGTACCCGCACGAAGGACCGAGCATGGGAGAAGTCTGAGTACCACATGAGATGCTAGTACTTCGGCTTTTAGCCTACCAGAGAGTTTCTTTTATCCTCTTGTATGTATGGGTGTACATTGGGAACAATGCACAATCTTAAGTGTGGGGTGAGGAGATTGTCTGGGTGACTTTCTATGCTATTTTATTTGTGTTAGTTTAATGGAATAATTTTTTTTTTTACCAAAATAGAAAAGAATGAACTTTTCCCGACGATGGATATATTTGACAATTTTCTTGAGGGATTTAAGTCTAAAGAAAACAAAAGATTTTCTTTTGTTAGGTAGTGTAGCAATTCCCTTTCTTTGTGCCGCGGTTCTTTTCCAAGGGTTTTATTTTAACCGAGTGTAGTTAGTTTTTGTTTAGGAATAGGAGCCATTGTGTTGTGTTTTGAAGTGAAGCAATATCTCTTGACTTTGTTATGCCTTGAGAATAGTGAGTACTTTGGTTGTGACGCTTAAGCTCATTTTTTGACTCTTGTATAAGTACCTTAAATTGTATAAGCTTAACTTTGCTTAACTGCTTTGACTAGAGTGTCTTGATGAATCCAATCCTGAGTGAGTTATGTGCCATGTGTGTGTGAGGTTTGGGTGTTATTGTGTGCATTGCATTTGATGACTAGAACTTGTCTCGTGTGTTTGCAAAGCGAAATTGTAGTTTTGCTCAGTCTTGGAAGTGATATAGGCATTTCTTTGTTCAGCCAGCTATGTATTTTACCCGCCTAATTGTTATGTATCGTAGTTAACCTCTTTGAGCATGTAATCATGTTTCTTTAGCAACCACATTACAAGCCTTACCCATTTGTTTGAATTAACGATCTATTTGAATATTTTAACCTCTGATGAGCACTTGAATTGTTATGAACTGTGTAAAAGTTAAAGTGTGGGGTGGTTGGTTTGGCTTTTGAGTGGAACTAATGAAATAAGGAGAAAGGTGCACTATTTTGAAAAAGTAAGAGTCACTTGAATAAAAATAAAAAAAAAGGAAAAAATAGTTGTATTGTTGTGAAAATAAATATTTCTTGATAAGTGGTGACTCTATGTAATTGTGCTTAAAGAAGTATGTGGTAATAACATTGATGTGAAGGCGGAGTTTGGTTTGACATAAGTATGGGGTTTGAATGTTAAAGTATATGTATTAAAGTGCTTAGGGAGGTGTAGTCACTCTTATATCTAAATNGCCTGTGGTGCATATTTTGTGGCACATGAATGTTATTTCTGAAAGTGAGTAAATTCTTTCTATCTTAAGTTCCTATGTGTTCTTAAATTTTATTGTGTGGAACTACTCTCTTTTGTTATGTGAGGGCACTTGATTCATGAAGGAAAGGTAATCCTTGACCTCTATGTTAGAGTAAGTGGGTGAGTTGTGAATAATGCGTGGTACTTGTGAGTCAAATCTTGAGGTGAAGATGTTACGCTTTTGTGCTTAGTCTATTTTAAAAATTCTTGGTGTGATGAGTTAGGAGAACTGCTTAAAAAGGTCGTGTCTATATAAAGTGTAGTTTAATTGCTCGAGGACGAGCAAATGTTTAAGTGTGGGGTGTTGATGTGTGGCTATAATTCATGGTTTAACGCATTATGTGCCTTATATTTTACGTGCTTTAATGGTAAAAATACACCTCGTTTGAGCATAATGGAGTCTATTTCATGTGTAGGTGAATTGGAGATGAAAGTCGGGCTAAATGGATGCATAAACGTCAAAAATGCGCTCAAGAATAAAAAAAGGGTTGACCCTGGCCTTATCCAGGCGCCACTCATGTAAAGACTGGTCCTACCAGGCGTTACCCAGGCGTTAGGCATGTAAAGCCTGGTCCTACCTGGCGTTTCCCAGGCGTTAGGCATTTAAAGTCTGGTCATACCAGGCGTTTTCTAGGCGTTAGACACATAAAGCCAGGTGCAATCTGGCGTTTGGAAGGCATTTTCCTTGTAACGCCCGCTCCAAGATCAGGCCTAATCCGAGTTTTAAAGGCTTTAAGTGTTTCCCGGTTTGACTAGGAGTAACCTACACGTTTAGGGCTTGTCCCAAAACATATAAATAGACCCAAAAACACAACTTTGAAGGACTTTTGCCATTGGAGACAAGAGGAGATCGTGGAACACTACTCAGAAGATCAAAACATTAGTTTTTACATCCTTTATTCCTTACTCTGTAATTTAATTATGCAAGTTATTTTGGATTTGATTACTATGATCATGAGTAGCTAATTTAATTAGTCTAAGGTTTTGGTGGAACCCGTTGAGGATGAACTTATTGTTATATTAATATAGTTTGCTTGATTTTCATCTCTATTTGTTCAACTACGTTCTTGTTGTAGTTGATTGAAGGGCCCTCAATTAGATGTTCCTATTTAGTGTGTATCTACTCGAGAGAGAGAGAGCTCATATTTAGGTAATTGTTGAACAACATCACTCCCAGAGTATAGGAGAGATCCATAACCGAGGGTTTAAAGGTTGGATTAGAGATAACGATACCTTGGGGTGCAATCTAAAGTGAACTGTAATACAAGTTAGCTAGCGTAACTCGAGAGAGTGCATCTGGTATATTATCATAATTACTCGAGAGAGATTTATGATAGCCTGAGTGTTCATGATTGATAGAGATAATTAAGCCAAAACTATAGGAAATATACACGAAGAGATTCCATCAACGGGGGAAACCATAACCTTAGATCCTTATCGCATCTGTTTACACTTCATTATTAGTTGTCTTCTAGTTTATTTAATTTCATTCAGTTGTAGTAGTAAAAATACCGAAAAGTGATATTCATAGCTTTTGAGAAAGTTGATTATTGAGAATCTAGTAATCTAACAACAATCTTTGATACGTTAGTTCCCTGTGGGATTCGACTCTGAAAAAAATACACGAATTATATTTGCAACGCCCGCTTAGTCTTTTATTAGACATAGTTGAGCGTGATCAAATTTTGGCGTCGTTGCTGGGGAATTAACGGTGTTATCAATTAAAGTTGGAAGAAATACAAAATTCTCAAGTGTAGTCAATTTTCTTCACTTTCAATCTATACATTGGAATTTTAACGTTCGCTAACTTGGTTCTTCCTTTATATGAACGGGCACAACCCACGGCGGAGAATTTGGCCACGGAAATAGTAGTCCCGCAAATACAGGCTGAATCTTTTCAGATCACAAACAACATGCTGCACTTGTTGCAGAACAAGGGACTATTTTCGGGGTCATACATTGAGGATCCTCTATCAACTTGTCTCATGAACCTAGATGAAGCTAATGGAGAAGACTTGGCAGAGTGGGTACTTGCTCTTGAATGCCAAGGTTTTTGGAAAAGGGAGCTCGAATTTGAGCATTTGCACTTAGAGGGAAGAAAAACTCCTCCAGCCAAGATTGAGGAGTTAAAAAATGTAAGGAGATGCTAGTGGATAAGGTCAGAATAGAACACCAACAATCAATCAAACTAGATTTTGAGGATGTCAATGTTGTAGAAGAGATACTAGAGTTAACCAAGGACATTGATACGTATTTAGTTGACTCTAGTGTTATTAGTGTTGAGGATGTTGACAATCCTAAAGTTTCTGTAGTTGAGCGCATTGGTACACACTTCAAGTATTTTTCCACATTGTGTTTGGATGATGATATGAAAGTAGAGTCATCCAAGCCACTTGAGGAGTCAAGGAATGAGGAACAAGATGCCTACATTCTGGAATTTTACTTGCCAGAAAGACAGGACTACATACCTCATCTAAAGGCCAAGGAGTGTAAAAAAGTACAATGGTTGCTCGGGTCAATTAGATTTGTTCCACCACCTCTGGAGCACAACCGAAAACTTGAAGCCAAATTGGGGGTCCAATTCATAAGTTAAAAGTGGAGGCAAAAAGTGATTCGCGTCGTGCCGCGACGTTAAATCAAGCGCTTGTTGGGAGGCAACCCAGCTTTATTTTTATATTTTTACTTTATTTTATTTATTTATTTATTTTATTGTATTATTCTTGTAGTGTCGATTTTTTATTTTTTAGGAGCATGGAATGCAAAGCCATTGGAAGGATACTATAGCAAACCAAATGGTTGGAACTAAGTGTGACGTACCCGCACGAAGGACCGGGCCTGGGAGAAGTCTGAGTACCCCATGAGATGCTAGTGCTTCAGCCTTTGACCTACCAGAGAGTTTCTTTTACCCTCTTGTATGTATGGGTGTGCATTGGGGACAATGCACTATTTTAAGTGTGGGGTGAGGAGATTGTCTGGGTGACTTTCTATGCTATTTTAGTTGTGTTAGTTTAATGGAATAAATTATTATTTTTACAAAAATAGAAGAGATTGGACTTTTCCCGACGATGGATCTATTAGACAATTTTATTGAGGGATTTAAGTCTAAAGAAAAAAAAAGATTTTCTTTTGTTAGGTAGTGTAGCAATTCCCTTTCTTTGTGCCGCGGTTCTTTTCCAAGGATTTTATTTGAACCGGGTGTAGTTAGTTTTTTTTAGGAATAGGAGTCATTGTGTTGTGTTTTGAAGTGAAGCAATATCTCTTGACTTTGTTACGCCTTGAGAATAGTGAGTACTTTGGTTGTGACGCTTAAGCTCAGTTTTTGACCCTTGTATAAGTACCTTAAATTGTATAAGCTTAACTTTGCTTAACTGCTTTGACTAGAGTGTCTTGATGAACCCAATCCTGAGTGAGTTATGTGCCATGTGTATGTGAGGTTTGGGTGTTATTGTGTGCATTGTATTTGATGCCTAGAACTTGCCTCGTGTGTTTGCAAAGCGAAATTTTAGTTTTGCTCAGTCTTGGAAGTGATATAGGCATTTCTTTGTTGAGCCAGCTATGTATATTTTACCCGCCTAATTATTATGTATCGTAGTTAACCTCTTTGAGCTTGTAATCCTGTTTCTTTGGCAACCACATTACAAGTCTTACCCATTTGTTTGAATTAACTATCTATTTGAACCTTTTAACCTCTCATGAGCACTTGAAATGTTATGAACTGTGTAAAAGTTAAAGTGTGGGGTGGTTGGTTTGGCTTTTGAGTGGAACTAATAAAATAAGGAGAAAGGTGCACTGTTTTGAAAAGGCAAGAGTCACTTGAATAAGAAAAAAAGGAAAAAATAGTTGTATTGTTGTGAAAAGACAAAAAATAACACGTAAGGGAAAATAATTTCGAGCCCACTGAATTCACAATGTGTCCTTAAGGAATTTAATTCCCTCACTGGTTCCCAAGGTATACGGATTAATTCCTCCCAGGATAGAACGGAATAACTATTATGTGATAGCCGCACTTCAAATTACAGAACTTCAGCGAACTCAGTAAACGGAGCAAATCACACTTGACACTTATGTTTATTTAAAAAATAATGCAACAAAGTAGAAAAGAGGGGAGATGATTTCAGATTTTCTTCATTCTGAAAAATGAGGCCAAACCTCTAAATTTATAGACAATGAAAGGGTGAGATGAAGAGGTGCATTCCAAGAGGTACCTCTTCCATTTCCCATTCACACTCCTTAATAAAAATGCAACAAGACCAATATCCTTAATAAAATTAGCGACTTTAGAAGTTTTCCGTTTAAATTTTGGTGCTTGATCGTTAACCTCTTCTGTTATTTTTTAAAATGAAGTTTAATTGGTCGAATGTAATTGAAATAAAGTAATTGGTACTTTTCAAATATATATTAAATTTCGGTACTCGTTCTTTAGCCTACTTGTTGTATTAGTTTTAGGTCACGGCTCTATCTTAAATTTGGAACCCATACATTTCAAATCCGCCTCTGATATTAGTTACTCCCTTTGGTATACTATAAGTGACCATTTTACATTTATCAATCTCATTAAGAAAATATGAAGTCCTAAAGAAAAAAAGATGAATTTACTAAATTAACCTTAATTAATTGTTACCTTGACACATTGGAATATGGAAATAAGGACAAATTTAAAAAAAAAATTCTTCTTGATTTTGTAAATAAATATTTATTTTGAACCAAAATAAAAAAGTAAAATTGCCACTTATTGTGGACCGGAAGGAGTATAATATATGATCACTTGGTCCAAGACGAGGCATGAAAATAAGGGGCATTAACAAGAATTTAGCTCTTATTTCTTTTTAAGAAACTGAAATACTACACAGACCTAACCATAAGTAGGATTCATATGAAAAGTATAAGAAAATACTCTTCCATATAAATTACTTCTACCTCAAGATATAGAAAGGACACAAGTCCCAAAACAATACGTAATTTGAATTTAAAGTGAAGTATATATATATATATATATATATATATATATATATATATATATATATATATATATATATATATATATATATATACTAACTATGATTAAGTTTTTACCTATATGTTAGAGTAGTATTTATGTTGTTATGCAGATTTGCATTCCTAAGTTTTTTAGATTTTACTTTCTTTATAAATTTTTAATTTGGGGTGCGAGAGATTTTTTTATTTTTATTTTTTGAGTTAACGTTATATTCTATTAATACTCAAGAATTTACAAATTGAGTCCTAGTAGTAGCTTTGACTCACTACTACCTCTATACATCATTTATCTATGACAAGTAAAGAAAGTGTCTACTTACTATAATCAAAATAGTCATTTGTATCATATCTATGCCTTTCTATATTGTCTATACAGTCTTCATGGAATCCAATCCAGCTTTTGCAATGGTACTCTCCATTTTCTGTTATGCTTCCCTCGAACATGGACATGTAGTACTATTTCTTTGCAAATCTGGTGCTCATCATATTTGGTGGCTTCAAATCTACCTTTGTTTCCTTCCCTCCATATCAAAGTAACTGTCATGGAAAAAACACAGCATGTGATGCCATTGATGCCTTCTTGCTGATCCATTGCACTTCACAGTCCCAATAACCTATACTTCTCTTATGTCCCAACCATAGACACATTTTAGACCACAAACTCTTTGTTTTTGGACAGTCAAAGAATAGGTGGCTAAATATTTCTATTGTTTGTCTACAGAAAGCATTCAGTTGGCACAGAAATGCCATACTTCATCAATCTATCAACTGTTGCTAACCTCCTTTGCATTGCAAGTCATAGTATGAACTTGTACCTCGGATGCACGCTTGTATGTAACATTAAGCCTTTCCATTCAAATTTGTAATACTCTGAGATCATCTTCATGTACATCTGCTTGATCTAAAATTTGCCATTTTTACACAGACTTCTTAACCTTTCCTGCATGGTCCCTTGAAGTTGTGAATGCCTCAGTATCTCTTCCCTGCTATCCAATATCTTTCTTATTACCCAAGTTGTTGTCTTGGGAGTAGGCATTGTGTCCAGGTCCTTCTTCTTTATATAGAAGCTATGTACCCATCGAATCCATAGGCAATCCATCTTCCTAGTTAGATCCCATAGGTGTTTAGTAATTGTTGCTTTGTTCCATACCTTGATGTCCATAATGTTTAGGCCTCCAGCTGCTATTGGTTTGCATACATTTTCCCAAGCTATTAATGCTTTCTTTGATACAGTTACACTGCATGTCCATAGAAATGTCCTGCAAATAGTTTCAATCATTTTCAGCACCTTTTTTGGAATGATGAACACCTAAGCCCAGTAAGTCTGGATGCCAACTAGGACGGCCTTGATCAGTTGACACCTTCCTGCATAAGATAATAGCCTTGCTGACCAACATATAACCTTTGTTGTTATCTTCTCGATTAGAGGCATATGATGGCCAATACTTAGCTTTTTGAGTCCAATGAAATTCCCAAATATCTGAAAGGCAGTTTTCCTTCGATGAATCCCAGTGTTTGCAGGATATCTTCTCTAGTCTTCTGATCTATCCCTGCCATATATATAGCACTTTTACTAGCATTTGCTTGCAATCCAGAAGCCTGTGAAAACTTGTTAAAAGCATTATTTAGAATCCGTATGGACTCTATATCAGCTCGACAGTACATCAACAAATCATCAGCAAAGCACACATGAGTGTTGTTCAGCTTCCTACACTTAGGATGGAAATTAAAATCTCTATTCTTATGTAACTTCTTTAGTTCTCTACTCTGATACTCCATGGCTATGAAAAATAAGTAAGGAGACATAGGATTTCCTTGTCTAATCCCTCTCTTCCCCTTAAAAGGTTTAGTCAGCCCACCATTTAGCACCAATGAGTATGAAACTGTAGTAACATAAATCATAATCCACTGCACAAATTTGAAAGGAAACCCAAGTCTATCAGCATCTGCTTCAAAAAATTCCATTCCAAAGTATCATAGGCTTTTCTTAGGTATACTTACATCACACACCTTGGAGACCCTCATTTCCTAGCATATCCTTTAAACAGCTCATGACTTAGCATAATAGTATCTACTATACTTCTGCCTTCAATAAAGGCTGATTGTGAATGATCAATCAACCCATCAAGTACCCCTTTTATCCTCCTTGTAAGCACTTTAGAAATGATCTTGTACAAAGTAGTACAGCAAGCAATAGGCCTGCAATCTTTGACTGTTGCTGGAGTTTTCACTTTAGTAACTAAAGTAATAGTTATTGTATTAATCATTTTGGCAACTTGTTTGTGTTGAAGAAATCTTGTACTGCTGCAAATATATCTTCCTTCACTATCTCCCAGTTTCTTGTAAAGAACTCCACAGGAAAACCATCAACCCCTGGTGCTTTGTCTTTAGGCATATCCTTAACTGCTTAAGTTATCTCCTCTAGAGTCACATTTTGAATCAGCATTCTTTGATGGTCCACAGTTAAGCAAAGTCCTTCCCTTATGACAGCTGTATTAGCACATGGTATCTCTTCAGCACAATCCCCCATTAAGGACTAAAACACAGCTATGAATTCCTGCTCCACAAGCTTAGCTTCAGTTAACTTTACCCCTGTATCTGTATAAATGGTAGTAATGCTATTTTGACTAGACCTAATCTTCCATTGGGCATGAAAATATTTGGTATTTGCATCACCACATTCAATCCAGCAAGCCTTTGATTTCTGTCTCATCACTTGCTCCTCCACACTGCTCTATTTCTCAATATCCTCTAGAGTTGTTTTCTCTTCATCTATCAGGGATGGAATCAAAGGATTTTGACTATTCTGACTTTGCACAATGCCCAACTTCTCTCTTGCATGCTCAAGTTTTTGCTTATATGAGTCCATGTAAACATTTATCTCCTTAAGCTGCTCTTTCATAGTCTTCAACTTGCTCCATGTTTGCTACATAGGTGCACCTTCATATTCTTGCTCCCATACCTATTGAATAACATTCATAAACTGTGGGTGATCCATTACATTTGTATAAAGGCTGAATGGTTTAGGGTGTAATAGTTTCTGGCTGCCACATTTTATGAGAATAGGAGAATGATCAGATATTGATGGATTCAATAGTCTGCTTCCACATGCCCATACTGTTGAATCCACAGATAATTTCCTAGTTCCCAGTCTATCTTACTATACACTATATTCCCAGTACCTTGCTTATTTGTCCAAGTATAGTGCCACCCTTTTGCTCTAATTGGAGTTAGTTGCATATCATCAATCATCCCTTTAAATCTATGTACTTCAGCAGCAGTTACAGGAGACCCTATTTTATCATCAGAGAATAGAACATTATTAAAATCACCCCTCAACAGCCATGTCTCCTGAGTTGAAACTTTAATCTGCCTTACGTTCTTCCATAAACTCTCCCTCTTGTGTCCATCATTCTGAGCATAAATGACACTAAGTTGAGTTTTAAACTGAGTTCTAGGATCCTCTACACTGCAATGGATAAATTGATATGTCATGTGTCTCATTATCACTTGAATATGGCTTCTCCATAGTATCCAGATTCTACCATTCACAACACATGAGTAGTTGCAACAACATTCCATCATTTAGCTATCTTCTTCTGTATTTTCTTTGCTTTATGCTCCTTGAATCTAGTTTCTATACATCCCATATATCTACTTATGGGCTTGATTTAGACCCCTAATTTTCCAAGTAACAATTATCATTTGGATGTTAGAGGGTCTGGTGGTCCTGGTTCATCTTGTTGACCACTCCTTCCTTCATCCACATGCACAGCAATACTTTTGCCTTTATCAATCTGCTTCCCCATTTCTGCAATATTACATCCAGTTTCAAGGGCCTCATTTCCCTCTCTTACTGGCACGTGCATATCACTAGTCTGCAGTGCATTTTATTTTCTATCTTTCACCTTTTCTACATATTTTCTGTCTTGTGCATCATCTTGTACTGTCATCACTCCTAACTGAGTATCTGTATTCACGTGAGTTTGCTTGACAAGCTAGGTTTGTTTCACAGTCTTCCCCTGCCTCTTGCCCCTTCTCCTCTGCCTTTTCTTCCTCTCCTCATCTTTTGTCTCATGTTTTTCATCACATTTAGTGTTATACCAGCAATCCATAGAATCATGCCCAAACCTTAAACAATCATTACAAAAACTAGGCTTCCATTCATATTCAATTGCTTGAATTAGTGGACCATAAGGTGATTCTATTATAATCTGGTTTGGTAGTGTATAGATATCATCCACCTCCATAAGTACTCTAGCATAGGATATCTTTTTGTCACGGCCCCAAATCCTAACCGGCTGTGATGGCGCCTATTGTGGAACTAGGCTAGCCAACAATCACATAATTACATTTTCTTTTCAAAATTTCCCAAAATCATTATCAACATATCACAAATCAGATATAAATCTCTAAATTTTTAAGCAAAACAAACAAAGCTAAACAGACTACAACCATCCCCAAGATCCGGAGCCAACAAGTCATGAGCATCTAAGAATACTACCAAGAACACTACTGTCACAATACATAAATCTCGAAACGAAGAACTAAGTACAAAACAAGAAAGGGGAGATAGAGATGTTGTGGACGCTGACAGCTACCTCGATGTCCCGACCCCGGCTCCGTGAGTAATAAGATGGCTAACGCCGGTATCAACACCTGAATCTGCACACAGAGGTGCAGGGAGTAATGATGAGTACGCCAACTCAGTAGTAATGAAAATAAATCAGGTCTTGAGCAGTAAGAAAACACACAGGATCAAATCATCAAGTCACAATAAACAGTTTTTCCTTCCAACAGTGTATACATTAAATCAGTACTCTTTAAAAGCCAATTTCAGTAAGACTCCTTTGAAAATGTGATTTCCAATGATTTCAGTAAAATACCCAGAAAGTATTAGTTTAAAGATGAAATGAATCATAAATAGTCACTTGGGTAAAACAAGTATCATAAACCGCCCCTCGGGCAAAACATCACTCAGATTCAGTCACTCAGCACCTCACAATCACTCAGTATAAGTCAATCATCACCTCACTGTCACTCATGCCTCCCAATCACTCGTCACTCGGCACTCGCACTCAGTAGGTACCTGCGCTCACTGGGGGTGTAGAGACACCGGAGGGGCTCCTACAGCCCAAGCGCTATAAACAGCCAAATCATGGCAATAATCACTCTGGCACTCGGCCTCTCTCATATCATAAATATCCACACAGTATTGTCTCTTGGCCTCACTCAGTCAGACACTCTCAAAATGCCACTCGGGCCATAAGTAAACGGGGTTCTTGACCCAAAAAAGTATTTTTATTTCAGGAATAATAATATCAATAAATCTGAGTGTCAACAATTTAACAAGAAAGACTGAGTATAAATCATAATTACTACGTGAGGAATATCAGAAAATAGCCCCCAAGGGATCTAAACAGATCGACACGAGGCCCCAAACGTGGCTTACAGCCCAAATATATCAAAACATAGTAATACTATTTATCATATGATTTAAAAGTAGTTTCGCAACTCAATAGTTGCCTCAGAAGGAACCAATTTCCAATTTCTCAATTCGTGCACGCCCCACACTCGTTATCCAGTGTGTGCGTCACTCCAAAATAGTGAAAAGATGCTAAGTCCGCGGTCTCATACCCTCAGGACAAGATTTAAAGTCATTACTTACCTCAAACCAGCCCGAAAAGCTACTCCGCAATACTCTTGCCCCTCGAATCGTCTCCCAAATGCTCCGAGTCTATCAAAATCAGAGTTACAACATCAAATTATGCTAGGGAAACAAAAGACAATCAAAAACTATCAAATTTAGGCACAAATCCCGAAATTGGCCAAACCCGACTGCCGGGACCACGTCTCGAAACTCGATAAAATTTATACCATAATGATCCTCATCCTCTCACGAGTCTATACATATCAAGAACACTGAAATCGGAGTCCGAATGACCCCTCAAATCCCCATTAGAAGGTCTCTTAATCTCAAGCCCTAATTACCCATTTTTATACTGATTTTCCCCAAATTATCTTCACTAATTAGGCCCTTAATCATATATAATCGAGTTATAAAGTCCAAAAACCTTACATCAGTGAAGAACTATCGTTTCTCTCTTCATAAACCCTCCAAAAGATTGAAACCCGTATGAACAATGGTGAAAAGAATACCAAAATTCGCTAAGTCCACTTTATATACTTTCTACCCAGGCTTTTCGCACCTGCGGTCCTACCTCTCTCACCTGCGGACCAAGTTCCGCTCCTGCGGTTCCGCAGGTGCGCCCAAATAATCTCACCTGTGATTCTTCCCCTGATGGGCATATATCTCACATGCGCTCCCCCTGATCGCTCCTGCGGCTCGCACCTGCGTTCCAACATCCGCAGGTGCGGAACATGACAGCAACAGCAGACTTCAGCAGCAAACTCACTTCCAAACTTCCCGTTGATCACTCAAAACCATCTCGAGGCCCTCGGGACCCCAACCGAACATACCAACACACCCCACAACATCATTCAAACTTAGTCGAGCCCTCGAAACACCAAAAACAACACAAAAAGCACCAAAATCACATCAACTTCAAGCCTATGAACTTTGAAATTTCTAAATTCCACCAATGATGTCGAAACCATCTAAAACACCTCCGATTGACCTGAAATTTTGCACACATATCCAAAATGACATTACGGACTTGCTCCAACTTCCGGAATTCCATTCCGACTCCGATAGACTATTTTCCACTGCCGACCGGAAATCACCAAAAATTAACTTTCGCCAATTCAAGCCTAATTCTACACTGGACATCCAAATTACATTTCGAACACCCTCCTAAGTCCAAAATAACCCAATGAAGCTATCCAAGCCAAAACCGCATTCCGAGATCGTCTACCAATAAGTCAACTCCTAGTTGACTTTTCCAATCATAAGGCTACTTTAAGAGACTAAGTGTCTCAACTCTCATTACAACCACTCCGAACCCGAACCAGTCGTCCAACGCATCATAAACAACTAAACAATGCATGACAAGGCAGAAACAGGAATAACGGTGCAAATTCTACGGAACGACTGACCGGGTCGTTACATTCTCCCCCACTTAAACATACGTTCGTCCTTGAACGTGCCTATAGTTGTTCCAAACACCACCAAAAATGATGTGTAACCTACCATGCACATATTCGAAGGTGATCCCACATCACCCTACCCCATATAGGTCTGATAGCACCACACAGATGAAATTTTGAAATCCAATCTTGACCCATAAGCCTTAGAACTACATTTCCACTTCTGAATCAATTTACAAGATCAAAATCCCACAACTACGAACTGAACAAGTATGAACACGTTGTATCAAGCCATATCTGAACCCAAGATGAAAGCACATGACATACTGCATGACTCAACCACCCATAGTGATAACTCCTAATCACAATAGCCGCTCAAAACAACCCAATACCATTAAATATCCTCTTATCAAGCAATGACTCGCTCTAACACTTCCATATACTGCCGATGATGAAAGAAACACGTAGAAACCAGCAACTGTTTGTCCGATCAGTATCAATAGCATCCAGAGCCATAACTTGTGCAACTCGTGCACTAAGTAACCACATCACAAGAGCTCAATTCATAGAATAAAGAAGACTCACACGAGAGGACTATCATGTCACCAACACTTACCATTACCACATTATGCTAAAAGCTTGGCACACATCGTAAAAATCAGAACACACGAATTTGACACCAAGGAGCATACCTCTACATAACTCCACTACAATGCGTGATACCATCTAACCGCTGGACCACATGAAATACTCCAAGCCACCTTGCTCAAAATCGATAACCAGGCGAAATATGACATCAAGTACTCAAAGTGCATTGCCATAACCACGGGGAAATCGGACGATACCATGCCACCTGAACCAGAAAGAACATAACCAACACGTCTCAATCCTGCAACACCCAATTACTTACCTTACTCAAATCTCGCTATAGAGCCCCGATAGAACCGCATCCTATGCACATATAACCAACGATCACAACTCCTCAAAACACCGAAAGGCAACTCATAGATCACTCCAAAACACGAATAAGCTCAATGACAATCGAATGGTACATCCCTCCACAATAGAAATTCGGAGTCAACAATTCCGACTCGGCGCAGAACACTCACCCATACTAGCCTACCAATAACTCTAAGTCTACTCTGGTCACCCACAACAGGTAGATAATTCTCCGAAATTTTATAATGACTGAATTATAGCATATACTAACATTTGACCAGCTTTGCTCGCATCCTCGTAGTTCACAACTACAAAAATAATCTGTTTATGAAGACTCACAGTCTCGAAGTCCATGAAGTGCACAAATTACTATATCTGGTCTCCACTCCACCGCTCGAATATATAACACATACCTGATACTCAATCATTCCTCGAGGGATACCCCTAAAATTCTTCCCTGACACCAAGCAACCTTGCATATCAACAGTGATCCAACAAAAGAGCGACGTAACACCAATGAAGCACCCTTACTCAAACACTTTGCCCTAAACACATTGCCCTTTTCCGAAAGTATACCCTCATCCAGTCACACCAATTAGTGGTATCCTTCACCTAGTCATCTGAAACTACCAGTGCTGATCTTCCTTCCAGAACTGAACCGTGACCACACATATTCCAATCTTCACCATACACAAAATCCGCATACGTCATGTAATCCTATGATAAATATGAGAACTTCATGCTCTCTTCCTAGCCACAAACAACTACGAACCCAACTAGCCAAGAACTTTCCGTTGATCCCATTTAGAAGCAAAATCACTATACATCACATGGCCCTCACGCCAGTAGAAAATATATATCTTTAACCGTGGTAGAAACCCTCAAGAACTCTCCGAATCCCATTTGTACAACACCAAACCGTCAGGACTGAATCCTTCTAACTCAACCAAGCTACGCATGCCACCAAATCCCAAGTGAATTGCTAAGAAACACCTGTAACAACTCATTACTTCATAACACCCACAGAACTAATCATATCCCTTATCGTTTATCATGTTGATCCGACCTACTACCAAGTTGTCTTATTTATTCAAGTTCCTTCTGACTTACCTTCGAATTGATACTTCTTCTTGCCATAATACCGCAATTCTCAATCCAGACTCATCGCACGAAACCCGTGTATAAAATATACCGTCTAAGACTCATCACCCGCTTAATACTCTCTCAAATATCCCCAAAGACACCACATTAGAAATACTTACCCTGAAGAGACTTCCTGCGAATTTAAAGTCATTACCTTCACTTCCCTGATACTGATGGATAGCATCCCTGAGAATGTAAATACACCACAAGCCTTGACACCTCCACGTAAATCTCAATTCTAGCCCAATTCACACCTTGAAGATCCTCAATCGCTGCGTATATCCTTGAATCTGTCTGAGCCATTCTCGAATGTCATTCACTCTACGCAATTTCAATTATACTGACCAAATAGAAAGTACGACCTGATCCCGTTTGCAAACCACATACTAGGAAAGTAATCCACACCTTTGAAGCAACAAGAACACGCATACATTGCACACACTACACTTACCAGTACAACTTAATCATTCGATAAATTCCATTATCCGTAAAGTACATTACAACCTGTATCGAAGAAATTCCATTACTCGAGTCATTTCCAAACTCCACCTCTGCGGGTCATAACTGATTCACCAACATACCTCGAACAGAAACCAATACAACACATAATCATGTAATCAACTTATCATTAACGAACTCCCCTACTTGGCTCAAGCCAAAGATCAAGACAAACAATAACGCATGATGCCCATACACTATCACTGCCACCATACTATGGTGAGGTTCAACTAAATCCTCCATAAGCTCATATGATCCAAACCATCTAACCCTCAAAGCGTATGCAAATCTTGCATTGAACATGGTAATGGTCATTCCAACTCCTACAAGCGATCTAAACTCAAATTACAACATACATCATTTACTGGTAGAAGAGAACTTACTACAGATCAACGTAAGGATCACACACCTCAGGACAACCCGCAAGAGATACCTCTGCCTGCTTAGCCTCAAACTGATATCTCTCTATAAACTTCCGAAGATCATAGCTATTACGCAATCGCTTTTCCCTCCTATATTATAACACAACTAATGCCTACCCTCGAGATAACACAATAAGCGGTATAAGAACCTGAAGCTAATGGTGGAACTAACACTGGAATTGTGGTCAAGGAAACCTTGAGCTTCTGGAAGCTCTACCCCACACTCGTCTAACCACATCTATACCTTCAATGGACACCACGTGTCCCAAGAATGCTACTAAACTGAGCCAAACATTCACAGTTGGAGAATTTCGCATAAAGCTTCTCCTCCTTATATCCTTATAACACCATCCTCAAATGCTGAGTATGCTACCCCTGGCTACGTGAGTACGCTAGGATGCCATCAATAAATACAATAATAAATGGGTGCTAATACGGCTGGAACACCATTAATCCAATACATGAACGTTGTTGGGGCATTGGTCGGCCCAAAATAAATCACCAGAAGCTCAGAACACAACAGGGAAAATCCATTCCACTCCACAACTACGCTACATGAGAGATCCTTCACTACACTCACAACTCGAGGCCATATTCTAACTTAAGACTAAAGTCAATTACTCAATGGTTCTTGCCACATCTCCCGCCAATTCATTTTGTCACAATCGAACAACCCGAACACATCAACCATCAGGTCACCCCCACCACGTATTCACCTAGTCACAAAGTTCCATCAATAAGGACACTAACGGACATATAAGTCCCCAAATACGTGTGCTCACACAAAAGAAATCTCAGCACTCAAGTCACAGACAGAATCCGGCCTCGAGTCCTCCAGACTCGCCCATTATCAACATGCTAAAAATCACCTCTCATCCATGGAAGTCACAAGCCGTCGATGTACAGCTGATACCAAGCGCTCACGTGCGCATTCGAATGCACAAAAGGAATTCAAGGAGTTACGCTTTTGGCTGAATAAAATGGATTCGCACGACAAGAATTCAAGAATGTGGGATGTTTCCTACGGGTTCTGCAACCTCTCGAAAATAAGTACAGACGTCTCTGTACCGATCCGCAAGACTCTACTAAACTTGCTCATGACCATTGAGTCCTATGTAACCTAGATCTCTAAAACCAACTTATCACGACCCCAAATCCTAACCGGTCGTGATGACGCCTATCATGGAACTAGGCTAGCCAACAATCACATAATTACATTTTCTTTTCAAAATTTCCCAAAATCATTATCAACATATCATAAATCAGATATAAATCTCTAAATTTTTAAGCAAAATAGACAAAGCTAAACATACTACATCCATCCCCAAGATCCGGAGCCAACAGATCATGAGCATC
Organism: Nicotiana undulata; assembly: GCA_005239495.1. Classification (NCBI taxonomy): domain Eukaryota; kingdom Viridiplantae; phylum Streptophyta; class Magnoliopsida; order Solanales; family Solanaceae; genus Nicotiana; species Nicotiana undulata. Next base: position 47,727 of record ML298893.1, read on the forward strand.
TAAGAATACTACCAAGAACACTACTATCACAATACATAAATCTCAGAACGAAGAACTAAGTACAAAACAAGAAAGGGGAAGACAGAGATGCTGCGGACGCTGACAGCTACCTCGATGTCCCGACTCCGGCTTCGTGAGTAATAAGATGGCTAACGCCGGTATCAACACCTGAATCTGCACACAAAGGTGAAGGGAGTAATGATGAGTATGCCAACTCAGTTGTAATGAAAATAAATCAAGTCTTGAGTAGTAAAAAAACACACAGGATCATCATCAAGTCACAATAAACAGTCTTTCCTTCCAACAGTGTATACATTAAATCAGTACTCTTTAAAAACCAATTTCAGTAAGACTCCTTTGAAAAATGTGATTTCCAATGATTTCAGTAAAATACCCAAAGAGTATTAGTTTAAAGATGAAATGAATCATAAATAGTCACTCGGGTAAAACAAGTATCATAAACCGCCCCTCGGGCAAAATATCACTCAGATTCAATCACTCAGCACCTCACAATCACTCAGTATCAGTCACTCAGCACCTCACTGTCACTCATGCCTCCCAATCACTCGGCACTCGTACTCAGTAGGTACATGCGCTCACTGGAGGTGTATAGACTCCGGAGGGGCTCCTACAGCCCAAGCACTATAAACAGCCAAATCATGGCAATAATCACTCTGGCACTCGGCCTCTCTCATATCATAAATATCGTTATAGTATTGGCTCTCGGTCTCACTCAGTCAGACACTCTCAAAATGCCACTCGGGCCATAAGTAAACGGGGTTCTCGACCCAAAACAGTATTTTTATTTCAGGAATAATAATATCAACAAATCTGAGTGTCAACAATTTAACAAGAAAGACTAAGTGTAAATCATAATTACTACGTGAAAAATATCAGAAAGTATCCCTCAAAGGGTCTAAACAGATCGGCACTAGGCCCTAAATGTGGCTTACAGCCCAAATATATCAAAATATAGTAATACTATTTATCATATGATTTAAAAGCAGTTTCGCAACTCAATAGTTGCCTCAAAAGGAACCAATTTCCAATTTCTCAATTCGTGCACGCCCCACACTCGTCATCTAGTGTGTGCGTCACTCCAAAACAGTGAAAAGATGCTAAGTCCGGGGTCTCATGCCCTCAGGACAGGATTTAAAGTCATTACTTACCTCAAACCAGCCCGAAAAGCTACTTCGCAATACTCTTGCCCCTCGAATCGGCTCCCAAATGCTCCGAGTCTATCAAAATCAGAGTTATTACATCAAATTATGCTAGGGAACAAAATCCAATCAAAAACTATCAAATTTAGGCACAAATCCCGAAATTGGCCAAACCCGACCCCCGAGCCCACGTATCATAACTCGATAAAGTTTATACCATAATGATCCTCATCCTCTCACGAGTCTATACATATCAAGAACGCTAAAATCGGAGTCTGAATGACCCCTCAAATCCCCATTAGAAGGTCTCTTAATCTCAAGCCCTAATTACCCCTTTTTATACTGATTTTTCCCAAATTATCATTACTAATTAGGCCCTTAATCACATATAATCGAGTTATAAAGTCCAAAAACTTTACCTCCGTGAAGAACTATCGTTTCCCTCTTCACAAACCTCCCAAAAGCTTGAAACCCGTATGAATAATGGTGAAAAGAAGACCAAAATTCGCTAAGTCCACTTTATATACTTTCTGCCCAGGCTTTTCGCACCTGCGGTCCTACCTCTCTCACTTGCGGACCACACATGCGCTCAATAGATCGCATCTGCGGTTTTTCATTAAATGCCCCAAACTCGCACTTGCGGACCAAGTTCCGCTCTTACGGTTCCGCAGGTGCGCCCAAATAATCGCACCTGCGATTATTCCCCTGATGGGCATATATCGCACTTGCGCTCCCCCTGATCGCTCATGCGGCTCGCCAACATCCGCAGGTGCGGAACATGACAGCAACAGCAGACTTCAGCAGCAAACTCACTTCCAAACTTCCCGTTGATCACTCAAAACCATCCCGAGGCCCTCGGGACCCCAACTGAACATACCAGAACACCCCAAAACATCATTCAAACTTAGTTGAGCCGTCGAAACACCAAAAACAACGCAAAAACACCAAAATCACATCAAATTCAAGCCTATAAACTTTGAAATTTCTAAATTCCACCAACGATGTCCAAACTATCTAAAACACCTCCTATTGACCTGAAATTTTGCACACATATCCAAAATGACATTACGGACCTGATCCAACTTCCGGAATTCCATTCCGACCCCGATAGCCTATTTTCTACTGCCGAATGGAAATCACCAAAAACTAACTTCCGCCAATTCAAGCCTAATTCTACACCGGATATCAAAATTACATTCTGAACACCCTCCTAAGTCCCAAATCACCTAACGAAGCTATCCGAGCCAACAAAATCTGCATTCTGAGATCGTCTACTAATAACTCCTAGTTGACTTTTCCAATCATAAGGCTACTTTAAGAGACTAAGTGTCTCAACTCTCATTACAACCACTCCGAAGTCGAACCACCCTGAATCCAATGCATCATAAACAACTAAACAATGCATGACAAGGCAGAAATAAGAATAACGGTGCAAATTCTACGGAACGACCGACCGGGTCGTTACACTTTTCATAGTGAGCAATAAATTTATCAGTGTATAATGGTTTTCCAATAGAACTTGCCATTTTGCTAAGAGCTTCAGTCGACCAAAATCCCACTGGTAGTCCAGGGAACCTTACCCATACTGGAATTGTACTTAGAACATCCTTATTGAATGAAAAATCAATTTCCCAAATTTTGAGTACCACAGGCTTGTTCCTGTATGTGTAAGGCCCTGACTGTAAAACTTGATCGCTATCAGCTATGGTATTGAATCGAAAAATACAATATCCCTCAACATGCAACAGGATCTGAGGTTTTGTAACAAAGCTCCAGACATTCATCACAAAACTCTGCATAGCTTTTTCATACGGATTTTCTCCAATTACATATCTAATTAGAGCAGTTTTCCAATAATTTCCTGAGATTGTAAATCTTCCTCACATAGTTTAACAATCTTCTTACCATCTCTATCAATTGGAGGCACAAATGATAGTGTTTTCCCATTTGTAAGCAACGATTACCTCGAACAATCTCATATGTCGTAGGTGCTGGTTTCTCTGATCCACTAGCTTCTGAATATTTAAAGCGTCGTACTATTGGATTCATCTGTCCTTCCATTTTTACTGGTTGAAGTTGAATCTCTCCATCTGAGCTACTCGACTCATGTCCTTCCTCGATCGATTGATGCTTCTGCTTAAGAAAACTACCAAAAGTTAAGGGAGGTAGTTCCATCTGAACGTCATTTTTTGGAGTAATCAGCTTCTCCTTCTGTGGAACAGTGCCATGCAAGGTTTTCTGGCATCGAGCCATTAAATCCGGTGAAAATTGCAATCTTTGCTATTGTGCGCCGAGAGAAACGGTAAACGTGTGCCTCATGACCGCCTCCGGGTGCGAGAGGTTTAGGGTTTTACCGAGTTATTTTAGGTTACAAATTATTTTAGGTTTCTTGGGGAGGGAACTCCCTGTATCTAACACATCTATCTCTTATTTTTTACCAAAAAGAAAAATAATAATCTACCAAAATTATGGATGATATGTTTAGCATACTTAAATCATCCTTTAAAAACCTAATAATGTATGAGTCCAATTACTTTGGTTTAACTATGTTTATGTAAGTATACAAATTTTTATGAATATTATGGTTTTTAATTTTATTTTTAATTATACAAAGTAGAAAATTTTATTTAGTCTCTCATATAATAGATATTTAAAAATTATTTTATTTAAGTAATAATTGTAAAGCATATTTTTAAATGTCAAAGTGATTCTCAAATAATTAGGTTATAATACAAAACTCTCATTTAAAATAATAGCTAATAAAATGTATATGTATTGTATATGCATGCTTTTTGCCCTCTATTTTTTCCTTTTTCCCTTTTTGTTACATAAATAGCCGGTTATTGTTTACTTTTTTTTAACCGGTATACAAAAAATTTATATTAATTTTACACAGTTATATACATATTATATATAAATTATATATATATTATGTATTTACCAGTTAATTTTATTTAAGAGATTAGGCATTTCGGTTAATTCTCCTTCCTTTTTCTTGTCTTCATTATCATGCCCATAGGCTTGAACGACACGACCATTTGTAGTGGAAATGACACCAAGTAGTCATTTCTAAGCATGTTGTTTAAAATATATCCACAATTTATAATGTATTAAAAGATTACCCAATTCGCTCAAATTTTTGGACACGTCATCGTAGAATTTAAACCTCAAAGTTCAAACTTCAAGACATCATGTTCTAAAATTTGAAAATTGTGAATAGAAGTTCGAATCCCATATGTTAAATTTTAAATTAGTAGTTCAGAAATTCATGACGCTTAGTCCTGAATTTCAAATAAGCAGCTTAAAAATTCAGGACACTAAGAATTCATGATACTTAATCCTGATATTTAGGTGAATTGGCTATTGTAAATTATGAATATATTTTAAAGAGCGAACTTAAAAGTGGCTATTGATGCACTTCGCCCACCATTTTCATGATCTGTTACAATGGGCTGGAAATGGACTTTACAAATTAGTCTGCCTACATGGGCTTTACAAAAATGGTTAGGTAGAAATTGCACGGGCGCCCTATTTAGTCGCCCCCATTTAATCTATACCGATATTTTTTAAATTATTTAACCTATATCCTAATTTTTACAACTTCAGGCGTCGCCTTCCTGATACCTGTGCAAAACTTCAGCTTATTTAGTGCTGAAGTTTTTACAAATGAACTAAATAACTTCAGCACTTCTGCTGAAGTTTTTGAAAGAGCTTTATTGCAAAGCTTTATGACAAAACTAATTAATCCAGGACAAAATTAATTACTTATTTAGTGCTGAAGTTTTTACAAATGAACTAAATAACTTCAGCACTTCTGCTAAAGTTTTTAAAAAAGCTTTATGACAAAACTAATTAATCCAAGACAAAACTTCAGCTTATTTAGTGCTGAAACTTTTACAAATGAACTAAATAACTTCAGCACTTCTGCTGAAATTTTTGAAAAAGCTTTATGACAAAACTAATTAATCTAGGGTAAAACTTCAGCATATTTAGTGCTGAAGTTTTACAAATGAACTAAATAACTTCAGCACTTCTGCTGAAGTTTTTGAAAAAGCCTAGATGCTGAAGTTTGTCTGATTGTCTTTGCTACTTCAGGCCCGTATGCCTGAAATTTAAGCGAAAAGTGGGTACGCTTGTAATCTTTTTTACAAAGCGGATATAAGTTAAAACGTGACCCAAAAAGCGATTATAGATGCAAAAACCCCAATGGTTTGTCGATATGGGTTTTCTACATTTTTCTAGGAATTTAATTTGGGAATATATCTTATAAGTATATATAGGAGGTAAACTTTAAAAGCTACAGTAGCATACGTACAATATGGAAATAAAAATTACTCATAATATATGAAAGTTGACCTAAATCTAAGTTTACTTCTGTAGAAATTTGAAAGAAAAACGAAAGAAAGTTGGAAGATGATCAACAAATCAACAAAAATGAACGATTTATGGCCCATGCAGGTCTCGAACCTGCGACCTTCGCGTTATTAGCACGACGCTCTAACCAACTGAGCTAATGGGCCATTGTTTATTTTCAACCAAATTATTCTATTAATTGATTCACCGTATTAATTGTCATATAGTTTTAATTTAAGACTATGGAAAGTTTAAATTCAACTTGGGATACTCTTTGGAAAGCTCTATTTTTTTAGGTTCATAATAATTAACTTCTCCGACTGAAGTATTCCAACAAAGCATATTCAAAGGAAAAATATAAGAGTAAAACGATAGTAACATCTAAAATCAAAGTTAAGAGACATGAGAGTGTTTTGACCTCGATCACTCCTTCTTTCACTTTTCACGAGGTTTAGCCCAGATCCGCTATCTCTTCGCTTCATTGTACGGCTGATACCGATTCATGTTCGACCTCGGTTCACGATTAATGTCTTTCTTGACTCTGTCGACGGCTCGGACGGGGTAAGCATTACCCGAAATGGGCGCCAAGTTGATCGTATTCGATTCTGATTTTGATTCACACCGATTATGTACGTCGGACCAAGTGACAGTCGGATACTCCACCAAATTTTGTTTCAACTGCTGTGAAGCCAACGAGCTTCGAGCATTGAGTCCTTGGGTGAAGGGTTGAATGGCCCAATCGTCCGCGACCAGAGGCAAGTCCATCCATTCCATTTGAAACTGGTACACGAATTCTATGAGAATTTCATTATCCCTCTGCTTTACTTTGAAAAGGTCAGACTTCATGGTCTCGACCGTGATAGCCCCAGCGTGTACTTTTATGAAGGAATCTGCGAGCATAGCACGAATCAATATAATAAGGAGGTTGGTTGTGATACCATATCATAGCTCACTTGGGAAGAGTTTCCTCAAACTTTTTCAGCAAGACAGACTCAATCTCATCATCCTCCAAGTCGTTTCGTTTAATGGCGCATGTATAGGAAGTCATATGCTTAAGAATCTCGGGCATGCGAAACTCCTTTGGGATCGGCTTCGAGGTTGCGCTCAAAGGAAAAGGTTTTTGAATAAACTTCTTGGAATCCAGGCCCTTCGTATCGGAGGTGCTCCTGGAATTTGGTCAACCCTGGAATTGTAAGTTTTTACCTTTTTGTCATTGGCTTCAATTTTCTTCTCCCCTGATTCTATCCGTTTTGTCAATTCCTCAAGCATCTTTATGATCTTGGGGTTGGACTCCGATTCATTTTTATTCAGCCTCTTCGTGATTGGTTCATTTCTGCGAGAGACTTCTCGAGATGGCTCGGGCTCAACCCTGCTTGGCTCTCGGCTTTGGTTCTGCAACTGGGCTATCGTTGTATGTTGAGCCTATAACATTTCGAAGATCACCCGCAAATTGATCATATTGTTTCCACCGTTATGCGTATTTTGGGCAGTCGATCGGACTTCCCTATGCACGTTGTTCTCATGATCGCTAGGCAAATTTGTATTGATGGACACATGTGAACTGGCGACGATAGGGTCCGCGGCCAGAACTCCGTCGAGATCGACTGGGGGCACCTCGTTACCAGGTGCTACATTTTTGTTGTCGCCATGGTGGTTGGACTCGACATCCATGTTTGGAGGAGCAGAGTGGGGTTTGACATTTCGACTTTAACGTAGGATCAAAGACACTTCAAAGAACAAGTGTAAAATAGGGTGTCTTACGGGAATTTGTATCAAATTGCTGCTATTATCCTTGGCCCCATGGTGGGCGCCGAACTGTTTATCCTTAAAATCTGATAACAATTAAATTTGTAGGTCGTTTTAAGGATACGCGGGTTAACTTGATAGAAAGAGATAAGTTAAGTTACTAGTGAACAAACAAAGATAAAATAAATTCGAACCACACGAGTTGAATAGTTTCAGCTTAAGTAAAATAGTCACTCGTGCTCACCATGACTGGCAGAGATGAAAAAGAGCAAGAGTCGGAGAAAGAGAAAATAATAATATAGCTTTTGAGTGTGTGTTACAACGTACTTCATGAATTAACAGACCCATTTATATTGTAGGGGAGTCCTACTTTACGTACAATTCTAATAAAGGTAAAAAAAATTGATTTACTGATTTCCTGTTCCTTATCGATATGTGCCGAGATTCCCGCCGTGATACTCAGTCGGTCACGGATATTTCGGCGTTCTATTGGTTGTGCTTGATTGTTTGACAATGTTCTTCGAAGTCGTTCAAGGCTAGGACCAATTTTGGGACCATGGCTTCGATATTCTCGAGTGCAGGAGACGTCATCCCCCGCCCCCCTCGTTCTGGGCCAGCAGGACTTTTGACTCAATTTCGGCCCCTTGCCGCCATGTCTCGAGCCTAGTATTTTTGGTCGAAGGTCGGGATGCAAAATAAACTCGATTTCACCCGTATACATAAATATTTATAACAACTAAGGTTATATTATTTATGTTTTAAATAATAACTTCTAAAAGTTATATGTTACGTTATCTACTGCATGTTTTATACTATAGGTTAACAGTTCTCCAATTTATATAGTTGTATGCCCTTCTTTTGGATACGTGAAACTTTGGTTTGCTTGCATTTTATTTAATTATTGTAGGGGTAGTATGGGAATTAATAAAAGATAATAATCCCTAATGTTGATTACTTTTGGGGCTTTAGTATTTTTTTTGACCCTGTTTGAGTAAAATTTTGGGTCTGCCACTACTTATGCAGATATGCATTCCTAAGTTTTTAGCTTTTATTTTCTTTATAATTTTTTACTTTTGGTGAAAGTTGTTTAAGGTTTTACCGAGTTATTTTAGGTTATAAATTCTTTTAGGTTTCTTGGGGAGGGAACAATTAGCTCTCCAGGTATCTATCACTGTAACACATCTATCTCTTAGTTTTGTTTACAAAAAAAAAATTATGGATGATGAGTTTTAGCATACTTAAATAATCCTTTAAAAACCTAATAATGTATGAGGAGTCTAATTACGTAGGTTTAACAATGTTTTCTTTGGGTAATTAAAATATTATATTAATCACCAGTGAAAACCTTATAAAACAAGCATAGCTATACACAACTAGCTACCCTGAGTAAAACTAAACAATCTACATCCTACCTCCTATTGGTTATTCTATTCCGCAGTCTAAAAATCTATACATGTAAAGCTAGGCTATGGATTGCATATTTAAAAGATCAACTTTTGTAGTTGGTTCCTCATGTCACTCGTACCTCTAACGTTACATACATATGCTATCTCTCTAGCTATGCTCTCTTGATCTCTAGTTTCTCCTTTGAAAATTATGTTATTTCTTTCCTTTCATATTGCATGCATGAACTCTGCATGTATCATTTTGATAATCTTTGATATAGTTGTTCTTCCTTTAGCTTTATGCATTATCCATGTGATGAGTGCAGTCCATGTCTGTCCTATTGGATTTTGCATTTGAAGCCACTGTAGTAGTCTGCTCCACAATCCTCTTGAAAAACTCCATTCCCCAAAGAGGTGATCCCTACTTTCATCTGAGACTTGATACAGTACACAAAGTGATCGCACATTGATACCCCATTTGTGAAGTCTTTCTGTAGTACCAAGCTTCCCATGACAGTGCAACCATAGATTAAAGGTAGCTTTGGGTCTAGCTTTGTTATAGTACATCAGCTTTCTCCATTCAACTTTAGGATGATCCCCTAGCAGCTGATTGTAGATGTATCTGATAATAGTTTTCTTCTGTACAGTAGATTTTTGTATTTGCTGATATCATCCCTTGCCCCCTAATATCTTTTTTACCATTCAGCTTACCATACTATGTTTATGTACGTTGATTACAATTTTTTATAAATATTATGTTTTTTAATTTTAATTTTAATTAAATAAATTAAAATATTATTTTGCTCTCTCATATAATAGATATTTACTCTCCATTTTTCTTTCTTTTTCTTCTTTCTTTTTTTCATGTTTTCCCCTTCTTCTTACCTTGTTGTTGTTAATTGGTACAACTTATCCTTTGTTTCTCTCTTTTTCTTTCTCTTCTTTCTTTCTTCCTTTCTTCCTTTCTTGCTTGCCCTTTCTTCTTACCCTTCCTGAGCCGGTGATCTATTGGAAACGACCTCTCTACCTGCATCAAGTAGAGGTAAGGTCTGCTTCTTTTTAATTCAATCGCTATAAATTCGTAAGGTATCATGTTTCTTTTCAATTTCAGCAGTCACATATAATCCTTCAAAACTTAAGAGTTAATTCTTGTTTGAAAAGTTATTCCGTTGTTCATTTTAGAAAGACTCAAACAAAATTAACAAATGGATAGAAAATAATTATTATTTTTCAAGAATAAATGCAATTTATTTATTTTTAATTAATACTAAATATTATATGAATTATTTTCAAATGATTAGAAAAAGAATATATCGTTGTAGCTGGTTGTATAATCAAATTACATAAATTATACGAAGAAAAGGAGCTCCAAAAAAAAACAATACTAAACCTAAAACTTTTTAACAAAAAAAAAACCTCGTCTATGGACTCTCAAACAAAAAACAATTTACAACAAAAAGATAATTATATGATATTCCATATCAAAGTTCTAAATATTAGGCAATTAATTAAATGATTGTCCCTGAATATTAGAAAATATATAGTTAATGACTATCCCTTCTTATTAGGAAAATAACTAAAATTACTATTCTGTACAATATAAAATATACTCTTAAAGGGGTAAAAAAAAGGCAAACGACATTTCGCTAAGGACCTTCGTGCTTTTAATATCTATATATATAACTTCCCATAGTCTTAAATAAAAACTATATGACAATTAATATGGTGTATATAATAGAATAATTTGGTTGAAGAGAAACAATGGCCCATTAGCTCAGTTGGTTAGAGCGTCGTGCTAATAACGCGAAGGTCGCAGGTTCGAGACCTGCATGGGCCAAGAAATTATCTATTTATCTATTATACATTGTGAATATATTTTAAAGAACGAAATTATAAAAGTGGCAATTGCTGCACTTCACCCACCATTTACATGATCTGTTACATTGGGCTGGAAATGGGCTTTACAAATTTGAGGTGCCAGCGAGACGGCTGAAGTTTATAGTTGGAGGCTTGGAGCAATTGCAAACAGAAATAGTATTCGTTCAAATTAATTCCCCTCAAAAACGTCGGTAAATTAATAAGCTAATAGAGCCTTCTTTTTTTGTCAATTCTTTTCCTATTAAAAGCTACAGTTTATGAAAGAATTTCATGGCCCATGCAGGTCTCGAACCTGCGACCTTCGCGTTATTAGCACGACGCTCTAACCAACTGAGCTAATGGGCCATTGTTTCATTTCAACTAAATTATTGTATTACTTGGCATCCAGAATATAGTTTTAATTTATTTAATAATATGGAAAGTTTAAATTCAACTTGGGATACTTTTTGGAAAGCTCTATTTTTTTACGTTCATAAAAATTAATTTTCCGACTGAACTATTCCAACAAAGCATATTCAAAGGAATAATATAAGAGTAAAAGGATAGTAATATCTAAAATCAAAGTTAAAGGTACACACCCCTTTGCGCTAAAATTTTGGACTAATTTTGACCTGGAACATTACGTGCAGTGACAGAGGTAGGTATTTCTTAAAGTGAATTTTAAAGGTCAAAAAATTAAAGAGATACATGTGCTCCAATCTCCACTATATTATGCTGGAACTTTTCGCGTGTTGGAGTTCCAGCATAATATGCTGGAAGTTCATACACAGGTGCACCGATCTCCAGTATATTATGTTGGAATTTTTCATGTTGCATGAAAATAATAGCTATTTTTCAATAACTTTACAAACGCTAGCTATTTTTAAATGATCAGTTCAAAAACTAACTAGCCCGTGCTATTTTTACAGTTATATGTCGTTTCTGAACTGTATTCTCGTCTTATCAATTAAGGGTCCTAATCGAACTATTAATATTAATAGTACTATATTCTCCTAAGCATTTTGACTATTGTTAAATAATTCCCTATCATCAAGAGACGTAGAGTAGAAGGAAATCCACATCTTTATCTTCACATTTGATCGTGTAAGTAATGAACTAGTATATGTTTTCATTTTCTCTTTCTCTCTAGTATGATTTTATCTTCTCTTTTCATTATCTTCCATTCAATCAAAAATGACACCAAAAAGGAAAAAGAAATAAAATGAGATTCAAGAATAATTATAAAAATAACAAGAAAAAAAGTCAAATGATTTATTTATCTTTTTAAATTTTTCTTAAAATTATTATGGATCGAATAATAGAAGAGTTGTGGCAAGTTGGCTAGGATTACACAAGAATAACTACAAGCTGGACTTGGGAGAATTAACTACTATGTTAGATATTATTGTGATGTTAGATTCTTTAATAAAATAGTTATGCCAAATCATTATTGGGCAATAATTTTTATCAAAATGCCTTATTAATTCATAAAACGATCTAATTAACAAAGAGGAAGATATTCGAAAATAGATACTACTCGTGTTAAAGCTGTGGGGTCATTACGTACCAATTGCTTTTGAATTTTATAGTATTAAACTAATAATAGTGTGTGGGACACGCAAAAAATAGAAGGAAATATATAGCTAACTTTAAAAAAACACCAAAGTTAGAATTAGGACTTAAGTTAATTGGTTATAGTATGAAAGGATAATGATATGACCTAAGTGGTAGATAAATAAAAGGCTTAATATTAAATTATGCGTAGATATTGAAGCTCAATAATTATTAACGTGTGATAGGTAGACACTATTTATAAATAAAGATCAACCCCTCTTTCCTTAGCTATTAGAAAAATCCTAAGGTATTTTGTCTCTTAAATTCGTGGTAAAGGTAGACGTCACATCGGTTAAGTTCTCCGCGTTGTGGGAGCGCGTAGCTAGTGGATTGTGGAAGATGGTCTCGAGCTTAATTGCCGGTTGTTGTCGCTGCTGAATCAACTACATAGCACTAAGGATGGTCAACTGACCACCTTTGTCGAAAAATTATACTGTATATATAGGTAAAAAGTTTAGATTTTAGAGGATATTAGATTTTAGAGAAATATAACATATATTGAATATCCTTTATTAGAGATTTTTTTTAATTCTTTCAAGACTGAACATCCTACCTGAAATTTTTGGTTTTGCCACTTACGCTTTCTTAAACTCTAACTCTGAATTAATTGCATAATTATGTCTTAATCTATGCTACATACTACAAATCAATTATCTTACACAAAATTAACCCATGAATTTTCCTATGTATCCCCACCTTAATTCCTCAACTGCGTACGCACATCATTATCACGAAAAAGTCAATTACAGTTTTTTGAGGGCATGCAGTAAATTAATCAAACAAATTTGCGCCCAAATAGAAAAAATAAAAAAAAATAAAAATAACACTTTAAAGATCTTATGTGATTTATTTAGCAATTTATTACTAATGTTATATTTTTTTTATTCCATATAGAAGGACCAAATGACTGTAAGAACATTTGTAATGTCCATAAACCAATTTCTATTTTTCCTTTTTTTTTCTTTTACATCTTTTAAGAACAATATTTCTCGTTTTTTTTTCCTTTTTCTTTTACATCATTCAAGAACAATGTTTAGACTATCAAGAATCTTCAATTTAAATAGATTTGGAAGGTGTTTGGCTAAACTTATAAGTTGGTCAAACTAACTTATAAATATTTTTCTGCTTATTTACACGTTTGGTAAAGTTAAAAGTGCTTATAAGCCAAGTGTTTATAAGACAAAAGTCATAAGTTGGTCACCCCCAGCTTATGAATTTAAGTTGGTCACCCCCAGCTTATGATTTTTAGCTTATAAGCACTTTAAGTTTGACCAAGATTTTTACTATTTTATCCTTAAAATATTCTTTTTTAGAATAAAACTCCTACATCGATAATCACTGCCTCAAATATTTTTTTCAACTTATACCCCCCCCCCCCCCCCCCCCCCCC
>ML298893.1:61285-75646 GCA_005239495.1 Nicotiana undulata
CCCAAAAATTTTTTTTCAACTTTTCCCCCCCCCCCCCCCCTCCTCTTCAAGGCTACAATTCTCATTGACTATGTAAAATAAGCAAATTCTCTATTCCTTTGCATAATTATATCAATTTAATTGTGTATTAATCTTTGAACTGTATGTAATAAATGAAGACATATCAAATTTTTGGTGTATTGTTTTCTAAGTGTTGTGGTGATGAAGACAATATTTGTTTCTCTTCAAATATTTTGTCCTATTTAGGTTTATTTTATACTGAGAAACTTTTGTCAATTTATTAATTATTATAACTTATGATTATATGCTTATCACAACATAGATTATATTTATCATAATAATTATCTTATCTAGCACAGTTATATTTAAAATAAAATAACAAATAGAATATTTTACATTTGAATCGATCTGGAATCTAAAATTTTGAAGAAATTACGCCCTTATAAGTGTAAACGGTTCTAAGGTTATTTAAGTCATTTTAACAAAAAAAGAGCTTATCGGCATTTTTTTTATCAATACTGCAACAACTTATTATCAATTTCAGCACTTGTATCTAATCCTTGAAGATTTAAAAAAGATTCTCATTTTTTTCTTAAAAGCTATTTCTAAGACACAAACATTTCTCAAACAACATAAATTAAATCATATGTTTTCTCAATTTATTCCCTTTCAAATATTTCAACGTTACCTATGTAGTGAAGTTTTAGTTGTTTATTTTAAAGTCCTAAATATTAGGAAAGTAATTTAAATTATAAATTTTATTTATTGTGAAAGTTATTTTTAAAGGATAAAAAAGACGAACAATATTTCGTTAAGGGTTTTTGTGCTTTTAATAGTACTAATTTTTATGAACGTGCGTTGCACGATAATAATTGTACGTTGATATCGATCACAATTGTTTTTTATATCATACTCTTCAAATATTATTATACTTACATAATACTTGACTTTAAAATAATTCGACACTATTATCTGAACCAATCTGTGAATGATAAATATATTTGTGGAAAAAGGAGATATAATCGTACCATAGCTAATACTCTTTATATATGATATTTGGTGTTTTAGCCCTTATAATACATTGGTTTCTTTGTTATTATTAGAATTCCTATTGTCAGTATTGATATCTCTCTTTAAAATGTAGCATATAATAGTTACTGTATTAAAATATGTTGCATCAAATATAGTTCAACATTTAAAAATATTTGGTTATGTATTTTATTTATTGTCATTGCAATACACAAATGTATGTACAATTATTTCCTGATATATTTAAGAGGATATCCTTCATCGTCTACGGTGAAAGTTGAATTTTGGTTATAAACACATGCTTAAAAATACACATGTCCATTATGATTTCTACAAAATAAGAAGATCAAAGGAAAGACTAATCCTAATAATGAGCAATAACGCCAAAATATCAAATTTTATGTAGTAACATTCCTGATGTGTGTTTGGTTTTAATTTTTGTAATTAAGTTCTATTGAAGTGAAATATTATCACGTTAATTTTTTATTTTTAAAAAATCCGGCAGTGCATAGATGACTAACCCGAGTGTAATTAGATTTTTGTGCTAATCATGATTAGAATATAAATTGAGGCAATAACTATAGCTTGAAGAAATTTTTTTGTCTTACTTTTATTTTGGTTTGAATGGGTTGATATCTTAGAGTTTAAAGAGCAATTGCTTAGTTGAAACCAAATTATTTGATTAGAATGAGTACGAAGGAGTTCTTATATAAATTTGAGACAAGAAATGAATTTTTAAGATTTCTACAATTATACACATACAAACTGAATGATAAATAACAAAATTATGACCAATTAAGGCTTGTATATAAAACATGAAAAATCTTTTTACACGCTCGTAGAATTTTTTTGCCAACATTTCTAATATAAGTAATATTATAATTTTAAATGTTATAATTTTATGCCGTTATGGAGTTATTTCTTTGAAGGAAAACTTTATATTTGAATCCCAACAGAAAAAGGTAATTTAGTCCTAACCCAAAAGTATATTTATATTCATCGTTAAATTGCTACATAAAGAAAATATTAACTTTAAAGGGCAAAAAGGTCGATCAACTTTTCGAGGATATTTTCGTCACTTAATATTTAACTTCCTAACATTCATGCTTTTATAATAATATAGATATAGATAGATAGATAGATATAAATATAGATAGATATAGCCAGATAATGATATGAAGTCAATTTCTAGATTTTTTTTGTGTTGAAGTCATTTTTTTGTATTTGATTATTAGAAAGGAAAAATAACTTCTTTCACTTATGGACGAAAGTTATTTTCCTTACATTTATCATAATTTTTAACTTCATATTACTCAAACTAATATAAGATTTCTAACAAAATAAAAAGGGGATAAATTACTTATAGCATTTTAGATATTTTATTAACCTTTATTAAAAATGTCATAAAAGTACTTATTAATTTGCTAATATTTTCATCAATATTTAATACACTATACTATACATTTTCTTTATGAAATAATTAATTCTACTCTTACACTAATAGACCATCTGAATTTTTAAATTTAGACCATATTTTAACCAAAAATATATTCCTACAGCTATCTTATTCTTTTGCTATTCAATAAAAATTATATTACTATGATTTAAAAATGGAGTAAACATTTCTTGTGGCAAATTCGTAAATTTGAGTTGTCGGAATATGTTACCACGTCGGCAGTGGGGGCAATAAGACAACAAAGAGCGGCGTTTTGGCGTGAAAGGCAAGTCTGTGTAATAAAGTTCTCTCGCAATTAACGTTGCTCTGTCCTATCTTTTCTTTTCTTATATATATTCAAACTCTCAAAAAACACTTCATATATGTCTTTTCTTGAAATTCTGTTTTATTTCCCTTTATTTACTGTTATTACTCTTTGACATCTAGAACCTGGGCTTCTTTTTTATTTCTGAAAAAAAAAGAAAGAGTTAAATTGGGTTTTCATAATTTTAGGGGAAGTGATGAGTGGAATTAGAAGAGTTTTGAAATCTATTCAAGCAGTAGCAGCTCATGGATTGCTTTTTTGTTTCACTTTGCTTCTTGTTCTCAAGCTTGATCAAGCCTTTCATTATCCTTGGTGGTATGTCTTTACTTTTATTTTCTGTATTATTCAGCTTTTTTTGGGGAATTTTCTGAGTTTTAAAATTGATGGATTCTTGAAATTTGGAATCTTTTTTGGTTAATGATTTTGGGAATTTTCATTTTTGATGACCAATTTGTTGTAAATATTATATCTTGAGGGAGTGGAAGAAGTTTTAATATTTTATGAGATTAATGATGTGGTGATAAAGTAAGGATTTTTGTGGATAAAATGAAGGTCTTTTATCTGAATTTTATCAAAATGACATATTTGCTAAGAGTAGCATTCTTGTTGAGTACTTTGAATCAATGCTGTGCTAGTTTGTAATAAGTTTTTATTAACATAGAAGCATGTTTTTCAGAGGCGGAGTCAGGATTTAAAGTTTATGGGTTCGCACTAAAATTTTGATACATATTTAATAGATTTTCTAGTACAAATACAGGGTCTAAGCAAAAGTTATTGGGTTCGTACGAACCCCTAGATAGCACCCTCCCTCCGCCCCTGATGTTTTTCATTATTGGGAATTAAATTTGGAATGCCCTTTTGGATAATTGTTGATTCTGAAAAAGGTGGCACCTTTAGGATTTTGGATTATGTATGTGCTTACCCCTTATATTGTTAATTGCGCATATAAAAAGAGGGGTGTATTTGCAGCTAGACATTTCTGATAATGTTGATTGCGGTTTTTGGTAAATACGCTAGACACTCTAATAGCAGCATGGGTGAGTGGAAGATTGGTCCAAGTCTTAGTGACAAATTGGTTCTTTTCTCATTCGAGTTCATTCTTAACTATATATAGAGCCTGTTTGAACTAGTAATTGGTAGGTTTAAGATATTGACTATATATGATATGTACTGTTTATAGATGATGTTGTGTTTATTAACCGAGAAAGTCAACCAAAATTTGAAATTGCGAAGTAAGTTGAGAAGAATATATGCATGGTAAGTTTTGCCTCCAAAAGAAAAATAAAGGTAAGGGAATCTAGATGGGATTGTAGTTGGTACATGCAGATAGTTCAGATATTAAGCTCAATCTTCCAAGGGAATGGCATGATAGATGAAGATGTAAGAAACAAATTTAAGTAGGATGGTTGGAATGGAGTATACTATAGGAAGATACCAAACAAAGTGAAGGCTACATGAATTGGTCAAGGTCTTTTTCGGCAATGAGACCTCGATCTCGAAGCATTCGAAGTATCTTTTTGATAAGTGCCTCAAAAGACTGGTTCTACTCCGCAAATACGAGATCATCAATGTTATATAAAACTACAGGTTGGGTTGTGCCTCTAAGGCTCAACATATCCACAATCTTCCAAATGTACTCTTTTATGCCACTTTTCCGTGTTTAGTGAATGAGAAGTAACGCAAGTGCATCCACGACCTTCGACTATATGGTTAATCATTCAGGAAATTCTCAATAACTACAAGAGATTCATGCAAAATTGGATTTCTCAATATGTTGAAATAAGTGAACGTAGGGTGTTTTTTCTTCCATTTTTCTGTTTTTGGCCTTTTGTATAACTATTCTAATAGCTGGAAACAGCAATACGCGCATGTGTGTCTCTGTGTGTGTGTGAGTGTCCACATGTATGTGTATTGAGAGGAAGAGAGGTATCCGAGAAATATAAGCACAGGTTACTAAAGCCTTTGCTGCATGAATCTTAGCTCTTATTTATTAATCTTGTTGTTTCTATACTCTGTTTCTGCATTATAATTATATCATTTTCAGTTTACAGTGAAATGAGTTTCTAAGTATTGCCTTATATTGAAGCCCCTACTCTCTTAAGTAGTATAATTACTTTCTTCACAGAAAAAAAAAAACAGTATAATTACAGTTTGTTCTCACCTTTGTTCATTTTTCAGGGTCGTTTTTGTTCCACTTTGGTTGTTTCATGTGGTTATGGCAAGGGGTAGATTCTCATTACCTGCTCCTTCAATCCCTCATGATCGACATGTATGACCATTAACTTTTCCAATTTTAGATTCAACGTTTCATGTGCCAGTCAATGTTGTTTGTATTTTTTCAAATAGCTATATAGTGACAGAAGCACACCTTCCTTCATAAACAGTGGGCACCATTTCATGCTGTCATGGCGACACCGCTGCTTGTTGCTTTTGAACTACTTCTTTCTATTCATCTCGACAGCACCTACGGTAAACAAGAAAATTTCCTTTGAACATCATTACCTGATGCATTTACAGCTAACCGTTTATTGCCTTCTTGTTGATTCATAATAGTGTTTGATATGCAACGTTAGTTCTCTAATCAACAAGGAGGCAATAAACGACTACTGCTTAACTTTCTCCCTTTAAATTTGATATGCAATGCTAGTTTATATACGCAGCGGCCAGCGCCACTTATTTGTGAACTTTGGTCAATTGCAGCTGTAAGTTTGAAGATTGTGTTCTTTCCCCTGCTTGTACTTGAAATTGCTATCTTGGTTGATAATGTTAGGTAAGATACTTATTCTGCCAAGAAATGCTGACCTCTAAACCATCTGGTGGCAGTGTTGAGTTATTTTTGGAATAAAGAGATATGAGATAACATTTCCAAAAATATGCTTTTTGCAGCATACTTTTAGAGCAGGAAAAATTGGTCTTGGTTTTGGACGTGTATCTAATTCCTTTTGCACTTTTCCTCATGTTCAGAATGTGCAGGGCTCTGATGCCCGGAGATGAAGAAAGCATGAGTGATGAGGCTATATGGGAGACCCTTCCCGTAAGTATAGAGCTCCTATTCTTTTTTATTAAATAAAAAATCGACAGTTAGCAGTCATGTCGTTTCTGGTAGCTTATCTAGTAGGAGGAATCTGATGTTAATAGCCACTGATACCTTATAGATTGACTAACTGAGAAAGCTTATTTATTCACTTGCATAATTGTGTAAACAAAGAGCGTAGAGGAATATTTTACGGAGTTTAAAAGGAAGTGAAATCTTAATTTCTGGATCTTTCCTTTCCATAATATTCAAGAGGTTGACTACTCTCCTCACTGGTGAAAGTAGGATTGAGAAATAGTTTCTGTTGAGGAGTTATGCGTATCAGGAATAAACATACTTGATCGTATCTTTTAACCGGACTTTTAATAAATACGTTTTGCAGCTATATGCAGTCTGGTGTTATGTGCCTTTTGTTGATATATGTTGTGTTTCATCCTGTTAATGTGAAAGTTGTTTGAAAATGTGATTGATTGGTGTAACATGCAGTTTGCGCTAATATCTGTGGATTGGTAGTTTCTGAAAGTCATCTTGTTATCTATGTCTCAGCACTTTTGGGTTGCAATCTCTATGGTCTTCTTCATAGCGGCAACAACATTTACTCTTCTGAAGATATGTGGTAATTATTTGACTCTTTCATTGAGTTTCTGTGGCTAAAATTGCAATGTTTGCTTCTTCTCGTCTTATTTTTATATCTGTAGCAACATTCTTATCAGTTTGTCTATGTCGCAAAATCAAGTTCATTTGCTATGAATTGCAGGAGATGTTGCTGCTCTTGGGTGGTGGGATTTATTCATTAACTACGGGTACAGAAAACTCTCACTTATCCTGCGTGATAGTTACTTGCGCCTAATTACTTGCTAAACTTATATCACTGTTGGCGTTCAGTGTCGCCGAATGTTTTGCGTTTATTATCTGCACAAAATGGTACAACCCTGCAATCCACAGACACTCAAGTCTCCGTACACCCAGCTCTTCTACATCAAGCATGCGATATCTTAACTGGAATAGTGAATTTCTGGGATCTTTGGATGAAGATGATCAACAGAATGGAATATGCAATTTACAGGACATTGGCGGTCATGTGATGAAAATTCCTATTGTTTGTTTCCAGATATTGCTTTTCATGCGCTTAGCGGTGCGAAGGCTATAAGAAGTTTACTTTCAGTTTTACAATTAGTTAATCATTTTTGCAACTAACACATTTTGATTACAGGGGACCCCTCCAAGTGCTAGATTTATCCCAATTCCCGTACTGTTTATCCCTCTTTTCCTACTGCAAGGAGCTGGTGTTTTGTTCTCTGTCTATAGACTTGTGGAGAAAATTATTCTTTTGGTTGATGGTGAAGCTGGTGTCAGAAGCTATTTTAGGATATCTTCGTTCATTCGTGATTTTTTCGGTTTCATGCTTCACGGGTCAAGGTAATGATAGCAAGGTCAAACTGTGCAACTTCTGATCCTTTCGAGCATTGTATAGGTCCACTCATTTCTGTGTGCTTGTCTCTTTGTGTTGATCTTATTGGTACAGGTTTTTAGGTTGGTGGTCAATAGATGAAGGAAGTCGAGAGGAACAAGCTCGTTTATATTATGCTGGGACATCTGGGTTAGTGTTCCGCTGCTGTTAATACTTGCAACTTTTGCAGTTCTGTACAGCACATTGATGAATGTTTATCCTGTGAGACAATAATCGCATACCAAACAAGAACTTGATGAGTGAAAATTATTGATGAAAAAAGAACCTTAAGATTACAGAAGGAATAGGATATTATCTGGAAAATGGATTTAAATGCACGGGTTAGTATAAATTGTTGGATTCAATAACATGGTCCATGCGGAAACTAACAATACAAAGCTTGGTGGACGATAGATCATGACGACAAAAGAAAAATATACTAAACTAAGCATAATAGTTTATAATGGTTTGATCAATTGATCTACATATGATAAAACTAATATAAAGGGAAAAAAACTGTCGAGAAAAAAATCTCCCCCTAAACAAAACTCTTTAATGACTACATTGTGGATATTTTTTTGTTTTGTGCACTCGTGAGAAGTAGAGATTCTTGATTTATAGATGTGCAAAACTTGTCTTCCCAGAAAAGGATAAGACATATTAAGGAGATTTAATCCTTTTAGGAGTCTTTTTCCATTCCTTCAAGAAAGAGAGTCCTAATAGATTAGAAATTCAGGGCAAAATCCTAACATAAATACTGTAAGAGAAGAAGGACTATGAGTCGATAAAAAGATTCTACAAATGACTTATTGCTTATAATTTTTTTGTCTAATTTCCTTATTGAGGACTATAGTAATCTTGCAAGTGCCGTCGGAGATCTTGTAAATAATATGACAGTTATTATTTACTTGGTCCACTCTAATATGCCTTGAGGTTATTTCCAGCACCTTAGTGGGAATCATTTATCCTATTCTAAAACCTCCTGCTCTATTGTGATTCCAGATCAAGTTTACTAAATGATGTTTGCATATTTATCTTCGCTATCCTGCACTTGTAGCTCTTGCTTGAGTTGTACAAGCAGTTCTTCATTAACCAATGATACTTTCACTGATTTATCATCTCAGCATCTTTTGAATGTTATTTTAGGTACGATACTTTCTCACCTGATACTGTAAAGCAAATGCCTAAAGCGAAGCTTGCTGAAGAGGTTGCTTCTTTTTTCTTATTGCTTCATTTTTTGGGTTTCTTTAGTGCTCATTGAGATGGTTCTTTTTCTTCCAACTTTGTATCCGTCCTTTCCTCCCAGTGTACCCTAATCCATTATTGGTTATCGTTATCTCAGATCTGGAGACTGCAAGCAGCACTTTGTGAGCAATCAGAGATCACAAAATCAAAACAAGATGAGTTTGAAAGGCTTCAAAATGTAAGATTACGTCAAAATATTGCTAATACAGTCAAGCCTCACTATCACAGTAGCGTTTGTTCCAATATTTTTTGGCTGCTAAAGCGAAGCGCTGTTACAGAGAACATATATTATAACATAACTTAATTAGTGTTTCTAAATGTTGTTCCTTGTCCTCAATAATTCATCATGTTTCTGGAATTAGTGTGGATATTTACACTTTCCGAAGAACCCTGCAACCGAAACTATTTAATGCTTGTTCTTCAATCAGTACTGTCATCTGCTGAGTCATTTACATGCGAATCATTTTGGCAGGAAAAAATTTTATGCAGAATTTGCTTCGAGGAACAGATAAATATTCTTCTTCTTCCTTGTCGGCATCACATCCTCTGCAGGTATTACCTAAACCTCATGCCACTCCTTTTCTGAAGTAGTCCGATTTACATTCTTTCTGTGATTTACGATATTTGATATATACTGTTTAGAGCGCATCCCATATTGAAGGACAATTAATATCTCATTTCTTTCTCGTGCATATAACAATTTCTGCTAAAAGAAATTCTAATCTGATTATTAATAACTGATCATTCTTTTTCAGCACCTGTTGTGACAAGTGCAAGAGGTGTCCCATTTGCCGTGTATTTATAGAAGAGCGTTTGCCTGTAAATGATGTGTAGTTACTTCTATCAGCAAGAAGCTTAGTTTCCCCGAGCTTGTCCTTCGATCAGACAAACAATTTAGATGGTGAATGCAGTTTTATTGAGTCATGTCACCACCACAACATAGGAGCATTGTTTTATCCGATTTTGTATATTTAAAATCGTCTGAATCAGGTTTGTCTAATCTTGTGAACTGTGTATATCATCCACAAGGTTGCTGTGTTCTGGTAATTGATTATGTTAACACAATAGCTATACTAACATTGTGCATATTTTCTCTGCTCTATCAATTTTATGATGGCGTTCGACATCTTTTTGCTTATTGTACTGTGAAATGAAACTGTGATCTTTGCTGAAATTATTGTCCTTGTATACCTTGGGTGACAGTGAAAGGAAACATATAGAATTTTCATACTATTTTCTCTGCTACGCTTGTTTAGACCGGACTCAGCGGCGAAGCCAGGAAATTCGGTAAGGGTTCAAATTTTGAACACGCTTTACCGGTGGGCTGTGCTAGGGTGTTCAAAGTGAGTTGACCAACCCTTGGACCAACATAGCTTCGCCCCTGACTGGACTCCTTTCTATTTAAACTACTTAGCCTTGTTCTTTGTAAGAGAAATTACATGCTTGTCCTTATAGACTTCAGTTTACTGCTTACTTGGAAGAAAAATGGGGGTAGGTGCACAAATAACTTATGCAAATTTTGATTTTCCCGAACTTAGTAATAAATAAGGCGAGATGAAGCCTTAACGAGTGACAATGGTTCATAGTCCTAATGCTAACTCAAATTACCTTTCTATTTAGAGATTAGCCCGTGCTTATTTTGTTTTGAAATTTTATACTAAAAATCTTAATTTCAGGACAATTTAGGATATTTGTGTCCCGAAAATGGAATCTAAAAATTGAAATTCACGACGCACTGACTAATTCCTAAATAGCAGTTATTTTGAGTGGCTACCTGGTGTCATTATTTCCATTTAGAAAATCTAAGAATGAATAATTGATAATGCGCCAGATCATTGATACAAAAGATATCGAAATATCAAATCCGACTTCTATGTACTCCCCACAAACTAGAAGAAACCCGTGGTCGTGGGAAGGTCAAAGAAAGAACTTGTTCTTCCGACGTTAAGAATTGTTCCAATAATTCCGAGCCCGATCTTTTCAAAAAAGTGCGTACAATAGTTTTGTCTTTCCGAGCTAAAGTTCTAGCACAAGAAAGTCGAAGTATATACTTTATTCGATATAAAGTCTTTTTTTTNTTCTTCCGACGTTAAGAATTGTTCCAATAATTCCGAGCCCGATCTTTTCAAAAAAGTGCGTACAATAGTTTTGTCTTTCCGAGCTAAAGTTCTAGCACAAGAAAGTCGAAGTATATACTTTATTCGATATAAAGTCTTTCTTTTTTTTGAAGATTCGCTATAATAATGAAAAAGATTTCTGCATATATGCCCAAATCGGTCAATGATTACAAAAATATCGAAGCTTAAGCTTTCATATCCATAGTCAAAAACATCACTAGTTGGAGAATTGTTTTTACATTATAGGCATATGGTGAAGGCAGAATAAAAACCGAAAAAACTACTAAATGAATTGCATAAAAAAAAAGGAAAATACTACATCGAAAATTAGGGCAAATATTACCTAAAAATAAGTGAAAAGGAAAATAACTGTTTTACTCGTGAAAAATGGAGAAAGAAAAATGTCTTTCAACATATGCTTAGAATAAATAAAAGGACAAGATAGCTGGATTGAAATAGCAAAAATTGCAAACTAGTCTAGTTATTAGGCCTTTTGATGCACATTTCATCCATTCTTAAAAAGAAACCATTGAAGCACTCATCAATGGTGCGAAAGGACTCATTAGGATACAAATTGCAAACTTCAAGGTCCTTTATGCCATCAATTGAAAATTCAATTTGACATCCCCTTATGAAAATTTCATGTGTTAAAGCTGCAACTACACTTTTGGGGTTGATATTCTCTGCAAAATAACAACGTACAAATTTAACAAATGAGTGTGTTATTCGTTGACAAGTATAACATATACTGAATCTGTCTGTACGTACATATTTATCTACGTCTATTCTTTCCAAAGTGAGCCAACCGCAACTAAAGATTTGTAAAGGTTTATGATCAAATTGGTTGAAACATACCGTTAAAACTATTTCGTGATCATAGTATAGTAATAATGTCATATAAAATCGAACAGAGGGAATACGATGGTGTTGTTAAAGAGTTGAGAGTATAAATAAACCTGCAGCAACAGCTAAAAGGGCACCTTCAGTAATTGTGACTTTAGGTAATGTTCGACCAATCTTAGTTTCCCAAAGAGAAGCAAGTTCGTTCATGTTAAAATAGTTGCATTGTGGTCGAAAATGTACACATTTGTCCACAGTTCTATAGTCTTCTGCTGCTTTGATTGTGAACTTTCCAATATCAGGACCAGCCACAAAATAAGTTACAATTTTCAAAATATAAAGATAACAATTAATTGAGATATATCTCAAGAAAAAAGGTATAACAAAATTTCCATTCAACAGAAACTATAGTAAAAAGAAATAATAACTACGCCTCAGTTCGCCCCAAGCAAGTTGAGGTCGATGATATGAATCCCTATACCTTTCATTTCTTTATTAACCTAAAATTATAGTCAAAAAGAACAACAGAAAAAATGATTTTTTTCACTTTTAGTCCGGGCCAGAAACTATTTATATTCGGTAGTAGAAAAAGTGTATAAAATTTGTATGTGGCGACATGAGGCGAAAAAAGAAAAACTAGATACTCATTCTGTTGAGTCTCCCACATCGACTAAGTGATGGGAGACTTAGTCTCCTTATATGGCTTGGGCAATCCTCGCCTCATGTGCTAGCTTTGGGGGTTGAGTTAGGTCCAAGGTTCATTTATCACAACCGGTAAGGGATGTATGAATTCTCAAGAAGAGAGGAGACGTGCCAGTGCTACTAATTGAGTGCCAGCACCTAGTTGTGTTGTCAGTAAGATAATAGCCGGCGCCTTTCAAATCACTTTCTATTTCTAGATAAAAAGGGCCTTTCTCGTTTGTTTAGTAAAGTCAAGTTTTTGGCCCTATCTTGCAGGTAACGACGACGTCGAGTTATCCCCAAAATAAAATTTTGAGAAAATAAAAAAAATATCAACATACAAATTGTTGAACCACAAAAAAGACAATTTTAATTTTCCCTTGAAATATTTTAGTGAGGTGGGAATAAATATACCTTTAACATTGCCATCACCATATATTTGGAAATGATCAAGAGGAGGAAGAACTTGAGAAGGATGTTTATTATCATAATAAGGCCAAGAAGCCACTGAATTGCAACAAATATAAGTGTAGGGTATATTTAGCTCTTCTATCAACCTTCTCAGTTTCCTTTTCTCTTTATACATATTTAACCCTGGTTCCACTGGATCTGACCTGTCTACTTCATGTCCAAACTCTGATGGCAAAAATCTCTAATTCAAACAAAACATTAACATCAGTTTACCTGCTACAATATATTAAAATACATAAATTAACAAGACAATATATATATATATATATATATATATATATATATATATATATATATATATGTGTGTGTGTGTAATTTGATCAAGATTGAACAAGATTGTTGTATCTCGCATGTATCTTGTACTATTGATTAGCAATAACTCGTATTCATTCACTAACACCTTTTTCTAGCATTCTTGAACCTCGTTTCTTACTTTTCCTTGTGTTTAAAAAAGCTTTACAATACGGTCCGAATTGCTAGCTCTTTTTCATAGTTTTGTTACATATTACACGGGGAATCTTTTTGTGTCCTTGACTCTTACAATAGGCGTGGATTGATGTAGAAACGATTATGTTACATGTATAAATCTCATGAAACTTAGACACCTTTTCTCTCTCTTTTCTTTTGAGAGAAAAATGGAAATAGTTGGGTGTTTGAAACAGTTCAAATCATTTTTAATAATAATAAGTATGATTTATTTTACCAAGAAGGTTTATGGTTCGAGTCCGTATAGCCCTATAAAAATGTAAAAATGAAAAAGCAAATAAATTGTATAATTTTCATTTCTTTATTATTATTTTTCGCTTGTAACTAAGTGAAATCAAATTATTCCTCCAAGTTTACTCACGACAATCGTTTAAGCAGATGGAAATAAAAAACGCATATCAACGGATCCAATCAATTATTTACCTTAATAGTTCCAACAGATTTCATGGCCTGAACAAGGGAAAGTTGATCAAGTATACTATCACCACCTGCAGCTGAAATTACTATATCAATCTCATATTTCCTTAGCATCTCCTCCATATAATCTTGGTCATTTATATCACCCTATTATCAAAAATAACAAAATACAATTAAACAAAATAAATAGAATTTTCTCCACATTTTATTATTACAACCTGTGAAAATCAAAAAGTGAAGAAAAATAAATAATTAAGTCAGATAAACACTTTTACGTGCAATATGTCATGGGCGGCTTTCCATCCATGCCCCATGACCCCTTGGACGCGCCCCGTGGCGTCCTAGCAAGCATCCCAACGCCTAGCGCCACGGACGGCCCCGGGTCTTGGCCGCTCCAAGTGACAAGCGCGCAGGTGCCTCTGTCGCCCCACCAATTTCCCTCGCTAGCGCCCAGCCGCAAGCAGCTGCCAACAGCGCCGCGCGCACAGACAATGCCGCGCGCGCAGATCATGATGCCGAAGACAAAGTTGCTGCCAACGGACCTGTTTCTACCTTTGTAGAAAACTAAGTCCTTTTCTTTGTAATCATAGACTAGCTTTATTCCATGTACTTCCATTATGTTTCTCTAGCCTAGTTTAGTCTACTCATGTAACTAGGGTTTATTTTTTTAAAGCATTATTAGGGGGTATATAGCATTCAAAACTTTCAAGCAAGCAAATCCCTGTACTTGTGTCTCTACCCCTCGACACCGCATTTCCTTCATTATTACAATCCAGCTTTCATCATTTCAAACATTATTACTGTTCTCTCAATAGTTGGCATTGGTTTTCC
>ML298894.1:2313-66037 GCA_005239495.1 Nicotiana undulata
GCCATTTTTAACAAAAATAGAGTTGGGGGAGCTCGGTGTGGGCGATTTTCTGAGGGGTTTTCACGAATTTGAACGAGGTAAGTGTTCTTTATCTTAAATCCTTTAGAGATCATGATTCCCCACTCAATTATATCTCGAATTCATGAATTTATTGAAGAACAATCGGATTTTTTAAATCAAATTCTCCAAAAATATAAATTTAAGATTTGAAAGCCAATCCGATGTCAGAATTCGATAATTTTTGTATGGTTGAACTCGTATCGGAACGGGTGTTCGAATTTTTGCGAGTTTCGTCGGATTTCGAGACGTGGGCCCTGGGGCCGGGTTTTGACCGAATTCGGATTTTGAGTTAAAAATCGATATTTTTCGATTGGAATTCATTCCTTAAGCATAAATTGATGATAAAAATCTGAACTTGGTAGATTTGGAGCATCGGAAAGTTGATTCGAAAGGCAAATGCATCGCGGAATAGTTTGCGGGCTAGTTTTGAGGTAAGTAATGTCTTGAAATTCTGTCCTGAGGGTATGAAATCTCGGACTATGCACCATTTTACGGGTTTTGAACTGGAAAGATTGAAACTTTGGAAATATCTCCGTATTTAGGCGACCATTGAGTTGCTAAACCGATTTTTAAGCTTATGCTTAATTAGTATTTATATATTATGATATGTTTTGGGCTGTAAGCCGTGTTTGGGGCCTAGTGCCGATCTGTTTACCCCTTGGGGGACTGTTTTACTGTGTTTCCTCACTTGATATGTTGTGAATTACACTCAGTCGTTTCCTGATAAATGGTTTTGACACTCAGAGTATTTTGATACTATTTATTGAAAAAAATGAAACACTGTTTTGGGTGGAGAACCCCGTTTGTTTATGGCCTAAGGGCTAATTGAAAGTGT
The DNA here is from genome assembly GCA_005239495.1 of Nicotiana undulata. Lineage (NCBI taxonomy): Eukaryota > Viridiplantae > Streptophyta > Magnoliopsida > Solanales > Solanaceae > Nicotiana > Nicotiana undulata. Next base: position 3,209 of record ML298894.1, read on the forward strand.
CTGACTGAGTGATGTGAGGAGGCTTGCAGGCCTTATGATTGATGTAAGGAGGCTTCCAGGCCTTATAAGATAGGTGAGGAGGCTTCCAGGCTTTATGAGAGAGGTGAGGAGGCTTCCAGGCCTTATGAGTGATGTGAGGAGGCTTCCAGGCCTTATGAGTGATGTGAGGAGGCTTCCAGGCCTCATGAGAGAGATGAGAAGGCTTCCAGGCCTTATGTTATTATTGCGCTTGGGCTGTAGGAGCCCTTCCAGAGTCTGTAACACACCCCCAGTGCGCCGGGACCGATTGAGTGATGATGATTGCCCGCGGGGCTGATACTGAGTGATTGAGGGAATGCCTGAGGGCATCTGTTATGAGAAATGATTTTGGCCCGAGGGGCACTTTTATGATGATTTTACTATGTTTCCAACTATGATTCACTTTGTTTTCAAACTAAGTCTTACTGAGGATTTCACTGTGATATATTGATATATACTTGTTTTCGAAGGATTTTGGAACTAGTTTTTGAACTTATAAAATTGCCAAATACTACTTGGTGACTTGATGTTTTTACTAGCTATTGTGAATGGTGTATTTGTTTGTGTGCTTTATATTTCTCAGACTGTGACTTCTTTTCATTACTACTGAGTTGGCGTACTCATAAAGACTCCATGTGCCTGTGTGCACATATCCAGGTACTAGTTCGCAGCAGTAGCTGACGCAGGTTCGGTAGCAGCATTTACGGGATTTCGAGGTAGCTGTCCAGCGTCCACAGCTTCTCCATTTCCCTTCCTTATTTAGTTTTAGTATTTGATTCAGAGATATATATATTATAGTTTTAGCAGAGTTAGATTTATCTATTCTTAGATGCTCATGGCTATTGACTCCAGTTCTTGGGAGGTTGGTTAGACTATTATTGGGACGTTAAGACTTATTTATATAAATTGTGATGTGGTTGCTTGCTTATTATTTAATTGTGAACTATTATAATTGAATAAATGCGTAGTAAAGTGATGGTTGGCTAGCCTAGTTCCACGATAGGCGCCATCACGACCTGTTAGGATTTGGGGTCGTGACAAGTATATTTAGTTTCGATATACCATTATTCAAGTGGATTAGTATTTAAATAATTCTAATATTGATTAAATCCATTTGTCGTTATATTTGAAAATAATTAGTTTTATAACAATTCTAAAAGTTATTTTAAAAGGTAAAATGATCGATACACATTTCGATTGGAGAACACGTATTTCTTCCTAATTTGAAGGGCATATCTTTTGAAAAAATCATTTATCCAATGTAAACTCTATTTTTTAAGGGTAAAAAGGCGAACGACATTTCGCTAAGGGTCATCGTGCTTTTAATATAATATAGGTATATTTTAATAGCGTTAGCCGTCGTGTATGGCCTTCTAATATTTCATGTGGATGTGAAGACAGCCTTCTTAAATGGAGATTTAGAAAAAGAAAAGGATTTGTAGTTCCCAGAAAAGAAAAGAAGGTGTGTCGACATGCTAAGTCACTATACAGACTAAAACAAGCATCAAAACAATGGCATGCAAAATTTGACCAAATATTGTTGCCAAATGGTTTCAAGATCAATGAGTGTGATAAATGTGTTTTCAACTCCAAATCAAATAGGCATTGTTTATTTATATGTGGATGATATGTCGATAATGAGTAACGACATTGCTAACATAAATGCTACTAAGTGCATGCTTACTAGTAAGTGATATGAAAGTCTTAAGAGTTGCTAATTTAATTTTCGAAATTAAAATCCTTAAGACTCCTCAAGGTCTAGCTTGTCTCAATCTCATTATATTAATATGGTACTTGAAATGTTCAAATATTTAGACTTTAAAGTTGCAAGAACGCCAATTGATTTAAACCATACTCTTGTAAAGAATATAGGTCAAAGCAAGTCTCAATTGGAATATGCTCGAGTGTTGAAAATTTTGATGTACATTATGAATTATACAGTACCTGATATATCTTGTGCGATAAGTAAGCTTAGTCTATATACAAGTAATCCCGACCAATCTCACTGGATATCAATTAAACGAGTATTGGGGTATTTAAAATATACCCAAGACTATGCATTGCATTACATAATTATCCTACAGTTATTGAGTGATATATTGATTCAAATTGGATCACCGGATCAACAGAATAAAAGTCCACAAGTGGATACATTTTTACCATTGGTGGAGGAGCAGTATCTTAGAAGTCGTCCAAACAGACATGCATCGCCCACTCTACAATGGAATATGGGTTTATAGCTTTAGACAAGGCCAGTGAAAAAGCTGAATGACTACGGAATTTCTTGGAAGATATTGCATTTTGACCCAAACATTTGGCACCTATATGCATACATTGTGGCAGTCAAGAGGCATTAGGAAGTGCTGGGAGCATTATGTATAACGGGAAATCTCGTCACATACGACGAAGACATATTACCGTTAGACAACTACTCTCTAATGGAATTATCACAATTGACTATGTAAAGCCAAAAATAATGTATCGGACCCGCTTACAAAAGGCCTAATTGGAGAAGCAGTTGAGAAGTCATCAAAGAAAATGGGACTATAGCCGTAGATAAATCATTGTGGCGGTAACTCTACCTAGTTGGATATCCCAAGATCTATGTTCAAGGAGATCAAACAAAGTCATTAGTGGCGGTTCAATATTGTCAAATAAAATTTGGTCCATTCTCATGATGACGACAATATTTAGTAACAGGATAAAGCGTTAAGGATTTTTAATGGTTTCTAAGTTTGATAGGGGGTATATCAAATAGTGTATCTAGAGGATAATACATTTAGAATCACCTATGTGAGTGTGAAGTGTAAGCCGCTTCAAGGAGAATTTTGTAAGGCCAGTTCTCTACGATCGACGAAGCTGAGAGCGAGATTCAGAATTTGAGAAAATGACTGGTCTAGACTGTTGATCTTCTGGAGTAGCTTGACCGTGGGAAAGAGATTGTAATCGCCACCGAGAAAAACATGTTGTGTCGGGTGCACTTATGAAATCAGGCGGTGTTCGTGGCTGAAACGAACATAACAATGAGAACCAAAGATGGTTAAGGGTTGACCGTGTGATGTATGGATGTGTAGGTATGCACAACAGTTTGACGGTTGAAAGATATCAAATCTACCGATTGATCGAGTATATCCGCCATATGTTCACTACAGAAAGTTCAAAGGGAAACCTACTTATCCATATGCGATTAGTCCTTACTTGTGAATAACACAGTTTTTACATGAATATTTTTCGGATATTCATTCCCCATTTATGTGGGGGATTGTTGGGTTTTATTAACTAAAACAAAAGATGTGTGAATGGAAAATGGTGGAAAAAGAAATAGAGGGAATCAAAATTTTGAATTGGTCCATTTTACAAAGGAATTAATTCTCTCATTGGATATGAAGAGGAAAATTCTTGTGCTTATATATAGAAGCACTTTCTAGATCTTAAAAAGTTGTGAAGAGAGCAAACTTCGCGACGTCGTCATCGTCGCTGGCTCGACTTCGGCTTCGATTTGGATTTGGTCAATTGATATGATTGATTGATAATTTTTTGGACCAAATTTATTTAACATTTCCTTGCATAATATTTTTGCGCGAAAAATATTAATTTGAAATTTCGAGGCATTATTTTCCAACGGTCAAATTCGCGATTAAATAGTCCTTTTAACGGACATTCAAACTTTTTGTCGAATAGATACCTCTTCAAACGAACATGCACCTTTGCACCTCTTGGGACTCAACTTTGTTGATTATAAATGGAGAGGCTCATCCTCATTTTTCCACCATTGAATCAGAAAATCTCCCCCCACTATCTTCCGCATTCTGCATTGTTTTTCAAAGCAAAACGTAAGAATTTTCTGTGATTTGCTCCGTCATTTGAGTTCGTCGAAATTATGTGATTTGAAGTGCCGCTATCACATAATAGTTATTTCGTTCTATCTTGGGAGGACTTAATCCGAAATCTTGGGCAAATGTGAGGGGATTAAATTCCTTAAGGATATACAAGAAACTTGTGGGCTCGAAATTTATTGTTTTTGTTTTCTTAAAATAATGCCTATTGATTTTTTGGTTTTGAATATAGAATTACTATTCTATAATCAACTAAAGCCAAATCCAAAGCCAAAGCCGTGGACGAGCCGAGCGACGACGATGATGGGGCGAGACTTGCTCTCTTCTCAACTTTTTAAGAGCTAGAAGCACAAGAATTTTCCTCTTTCCATCCAATGAGAGACAAAGTTCCTTTGTAAAAGAGACTAATTCAAAATTTCATTTCCCTCTATTTCTTTCCCACCATTTTTTCATTCACATATCTTTTGTTTTAATTAATAAAAACCAACAATATATACATTAATTATATTTTTGTTACCACATATTTTATCTAGTGGTATAAAATAATTAAATTCTATGTAAATTATGTAAATAATTGGTTTCCGCATTAAACATCGGATAACTTACGCATTAATATAAAAAAGTAATTATTGCACTAGTTAGGAAAATTATAGTTACGCAAGGTTTACGTTGAAAACCACTTAGGACCCGTTTGCCCATAGATTTTGCCAAATATTTTTTGCAAAAACATATTTGTTCATAAATTTTATCCATATTTAGGAAAATTCCCAAATCTTAAAACAGTCCAAGAACTGATTTTGGCCAAAAATATTACTATTATATTTTTAAAAAAATTGCCCCAAACTTTTGTATTTTATAAAAGAGCTGTAACATCCCAGCCCGCTAGGGATATTGTCCGCTCTGGGCCTAGGCCCTCACGGGTTTAAAATATGTCACTAGGGTCTAAGGCTTGTTAACATATATACCCATCATCTCTCTTGTGTTTTGCCGATGCGAGACTCTATCTAAAGTCTGGGGTGTTACATACACCCCCTTTTATGGACTCAGCGTCCTCGCTGAGGTTTGCCCTACCTCGTGGGATTTGCCTAGACTCAGCATAGAGGTTTGCCCTGCCTAACCGGAATTTTCCAAAACTTAGTTAAACGATGACCCATCATCGGCAACGTTAACACAAGAGTGTCTCTGATATCATCTGTAACAACCCAGCCCTCTAGTGATATTGTCCACTCTGGGCCTAGGCCCTCACAGGTTTAAAACGCGTCACTAGGGTGTAAGGCTTGTTAACTTATATACCCATCATCCCTCTTGTGTTTTGCCGATGTGGGCAGGTGCGGCCTCTCTTGCCGTAGATGCGCATCCGGCCCTCTTAAGTCATATGCGCACCTGCAAAGGATTTTCCGCAGGTGCGACAATAGGTCCGCAGGTGCGGAAATCGCTGGGCAGAATCGAGGGTTGAGGTTCTTATTAACAAATTTGATTTTTGAGCTCGGGAGAAAGCGATTTCTCGAGGTATTTTCAAAGAAAGCTTTGGGGTAACGATTCCCAAGTTGTTTTTGAGTTTTGAGTGGGATTTAGAAAACGGATTTGGATGATTTTTGTACGAGTGATCTCGTGAGTGAATGGGTGTTCTTAATTGGTAACTTTTACCCGATTCCGAGTCGTGGGCCCGGGGTGGCTCTTTGGGCATTTTCCTATTTTCTTGCCTTAGCTTCAAATTCATTAGCTAAAATAGTTACTTGTAGCTATATTTACGTTATGTAAGTGATTTGATTAGATTTGGGCAATTCGGAGGTGGATACTCGTGTCAAGAGCGTGGTTTTCGATTGATTTCAGCTTGGTTCGAGGTAAGTGGCTTGCCTAACCTTGTGTGGGTGAAACTTCCCACTAGGACTTTCGTACTGTTTGATATATGAGCGTCGTGTACGTGAAGTGACGAGTACGTACACATGCTATTTGTTGTAAAACTCCATTTTTCACTAAACCATAACCTATCTTTCCTTGTTTGAACTACACTAGCATATGTAATTACCTTGTTTAGATTAGAAAAGCATGTCTACGTGTTTTGACTGTCTATTTGAACTCTGTGCAGCATGTTTAGTGAAACTCATGTTTTCCTTGACTTGAACTTAGCCTAAACTGTAGATTTCATTGCTGTAACTGTTGTGTTTATTGGTTGAGCTGCATATTTATTTAGGGACTACAGAACGCATTCCGGGAGATCCCCATGTACTGCACATTTACTTTGGGATTACAGACGTATTTTGGGAGATCCCTCTGTACTGCATATTTACTTTTAGACTACCGACGTATTCCGAGAGATTCCCATGTACTGCATATTTACTTTGGGAACGGACGTATTCCGAGAGATTCCCATGTAGTGCATATTTACTTTGGGACTATATGACGGTATCACGGGAGCTCCCATATTGCTATTACTGTGTTTTAAGATGTCTTATTGTTGTTTCTGGTGTTAGGAAATTTGTACTGTGCGAACGCATTGGAACTCATGCGAACGCACAAGATAACCTGTGGAGGGGGTTGGGTAGCACTGTGCGAACTCACCCAACCAGGTGCGATCGCAGAGCTTCAGATAAGGGACCCTATGCGAACGCATTAACCCCATCGCGAACGCACATGGTTAAGTGGGGTCAGGGGGCTGGGGGAGTGCTAGGCTAGTGTGGTCGCACCTCTGTGCACGCGATCGCGGAGTGTATGTGAGGTAACACTGTGCGAACGCGGGTCTTTTTTTGCAAGCGCACACGGTTAATTTGCCCAGTTATTTTAAAAGCCTAAAAACAGAACCAAAACGGGATTTCACCCAAAATTCATAACCCTCTTCTTCTCCAAACCCCATAGACAATTTTCAAGCTATTCTTCTACCATAACCTCCTAGGTAAGTGATCTTTAACTTGTTTCTTTCCATTTTTCTTAAACACCTACTAGATTTTAGGCCTAAAAACAAGAAATTAAAGGAAGAAATTGGAATTTTGGGTAGAGTTAGAGCTTTTCGATTTTTTGGGAATTCAACCTCGTTTTGGGGTCGGATTTCAAAACAAATTGTATATTCGGGCTTGAGGGGGGAATGGGTGATCGGGTTTTGGTCCGAACCTCGTGTTTTGACCAAGCGGGCCCGGGGTCGAATTTTGGAAATTTTGGAAGAATGTTGGGAAATCTATAATTAGGCTTTGGTGTTGAACAATTATTGATATTGTTGAGTCGATTATGTATAGATACGATTGTTTCGGAGTCAGATTCGACAGAAAAAGCGGTGTTAGAGGCTTGATTTGCATTCTTGGAGCCGAGGTAAGTGTTTGGCCTAACCTTAGCTTGAGGGAATAGGAATATGGTCTTATCTGCTATGTGTTAATCCATGTCCAACGTATAGGTGAGGTGAAGGGTACCTATATGTTGTGGTCGACCATGCCCGTGAGTCGAACTTGATGATTTATATAGTGTTCTTTGATATTCTCCGTGTAATGAATTAATTGTCATTCTGGAAGTGATACATTGAGGGTGTTTCATGATGTAGATTGTTATTGATTATTCGTCCGGTTGAGGATCATTTGTTAAAATTATGCCTCTGAGTGAGATTGGTTATAGCTGAGTTCCTTGCCAGGACGGTAGAATACTTGTTGATTATTTCTGTACATTTGAGGTTTCTTATTATTGTCTTTCCTGTCAATTGTTTCTTTTACATATGTTTATGCATGAGGGGACATTCCGTGCCGAGCGATTGTGAGGTTATGCATGGGGGGACATTACGTGCCGAGTGATTATTATTTATGCACGATGGGACATTCCGTGTCGAGTGATTATTATTTATGCACGAGGGGACATTCCGTGCCGAGTGATTGTGAGGTTATGCACGGGGGGACATTCTATGCTTTATGCACGAGGGGACATTCCGTTAATTCCTGTTGTTACTTATACATTTCAATTGTTCCTTATTCCATTGTTTCAGTCAGGTGTTGCCCTTCATCCCCAACATAATATTCCCCGTTGACGTATTTACTTGCTTATTTCCTGTCATTATTTCCTGTTATATTATTGAATTGCACAGGTGTTAATTGTTGTCGTGTCCTAGCCTCGTCATTACTTCGCCGAGGTTAGGCTCGGCACTTACTCAGTACATGGGGTCGGTTGTACTGATGCTACACCTGCACTTCTTTATGTTGTGCAGATTACAGTGCCGGACCCAGTGAACATTGAGCGAGGAAGTATCCTTCAGTCCACGGCGACACCAAGGTAGTCTTGCAGGCGTCCGCAGGCCTTGGCGTCACCATCTATTCCTTTTTCTTCTATCTTATCTTGTATTTCTAGACAACTACACTTCTTTACTTCAAACTCATGTTTTAGCAATCTTAGACGGTCTGTGAGATTGTGGCACCTATTTCTGGGGTTGTACTTAAGTAAAATTATTATGGGACTTCTATTGAATTCTTGAATTTTGTATTACTTTTGCAATTTTATTATAATTGTTCTAGTTATTTTTGGTTATTTAATTATTAATAAGTAAATTTAACCAAAACGTTGGCTTGTCTAGAGGGTTCAACGTTAGACGTCATCACGGCCTGAAGGTGGGATTTCGGGTCGTGACAAGTTGGTATCAGAGCATTAGGTTGCTTAGGTTTCACAATTCACAGACAAACTTGGTAGAGTCTGAGGGATCGGTACGGAGACGTCTGTACTTATCCCCCAGAGGCTACAAAGTTAGGAATAACTTCACATTTTCTTCTTCTCTGTCGTGCGATTTGAATTCTAAATTTTAATCGAGTTTCTATCCCACTCTCTCGCAGATGAAGAGAACGCGTGCTTCCTCATCTACCGATCAGCAGCCCGATCCTCCTGTTGCAGCTCTTACGAGGGGACGAGGATGAGGCTGAGGCCGTTCTAGAGGCCGAGGCAGGGGCAGGGCTCAACCCAGAGCAGCAGCCCCAGTAGAGGACCCACATGTAGACTTTGCCGGTGAGGTTCCTGCTCAAATGGTTCCAGTCAGACCAGCTCAGGTCCCATAGGGGTTCATTGCCACCCCGATTCTCAGGACGCTCTTGTCCACTTAGTGGTACTTATGGAGAGCGTGGATCAGACCGGTCTTCTTCCTACTGCACCAACCGTCTCTCAGGCTGGGGAGGGACCCAGACTCATGCTACCCACACACCAGAGCAGCTAGCTCCTCAATTCCAAACTCTGGCACCTCAGACAGTCGGAGTAGCTCAGCCGGGTATTGTGGCACCGGCAACTGAGGGAGCAGCTATGTCAACATATGCCCTATGGAGATTGGATCGGTTCACCAAGTTATTCCTTACTACTTTTACTGGTGCACCATCAGAGGATCCCTAGGATTACTTGGACAGTTGTTATGAGGTTCTTCGGAACATGGGCATTGTGGAGACCAACGGGGTCGATTTTGCTACTTTTCCTCTTTCCGGTACCACCAAGACTTGGTGGAGAGACTATTGCTTGACCAGACAAGATGGGTCTGCACCTTTGACTTGGGCTCAGTTCTCGAGTTGTTCTTGGGGAAGTTTCTTCCAGTTACTCAGAAGGAGGATCTTCGGAGGCAGTTTGAGCGTCTCCGGCAGGGATGTATGACTGTTACACAGTATGAGACCAGGTTCATCATTCTGGACCGACATGCTATCATGATACTCCCCACTGATCGTGATAGGGTGAGGAGGTTTATTGAGGGTCTATCTCAGCCTATCAGACTTCAGATGGCCAGGGAGACAGGTACTGATATCTCCTTTCAGGATGCGGCCGATGTGGCCAGGCGCATTGAGATGGTTTTATCACAAGGCGGTGGTCAGGGGTCTGACAAGAGACCTCGTCATTTCGTCCGGTTCAGTGGTGCCTCATCTGGAGGCAGAGATTCCTTTGTCCAGGGGCATCTTCCTAGGCCTTATCAGTCAGCACTTCAGGTATCCCGCGGTGCACCACCCGGTCCTATCAGTGCACCGCCGATTCTGAGCTTCCAGGGTGGTCATTATGGTCGTCAGGGACAGTTCCAGGGTCAGTATTCTCAGAAGTCGAGGTCTTGCTTCACTTGCGGTGGTACGAGGCACATTTCCAAGTTTTGCCCCCGAGGTTTTGGTGGTCCTCAGTATCAGGGTTCCCGTGCTATGGTTCCCGCATCAGGTGATCCCCCACCCCCTCAGCCAGCTAGGGGTGGTGGTCAAGGTGCCAAAGGTGGAGGTCAGATTCATAGATGTGGAGGACAGGCTACGAGAGGTAGAGGTCAGCCCGCAGTAGGTCGACCTAGAGATGTTCAGGTTGGAGGGGCTCCGCCCCGATGCTATGCTATTCCTTCCAAGACTAAGGCTGAGGCCTCTAATGCAGTTATTACATGTACGGTTTCAGTTTGCAGCCGAGATGCTTCGATTTTATTTGATCCGGGGTCTACATTCTTCTATGTGTGTTCATATTTTGCCCCTGATCTGAGTATGCCCCGTGATTCTCTGAGTACTTCTGTATATGTGTCTACCCCGGTGGGTGATTCTATTGGGGTAGATCGAGTCTAACATTCATGCTTAGTGGTTATTGGTGGTTTGGAGACTCAGGTAGATCTTTTGCTTCATGATATGGTTGATTTTGATGTTATATTGGGGATGGATTGGCTATCTCCCTACCATGCTATTCTGGACTGTCATGCCAAGACTGTGACTTTGGCCTTACCGGGAGTACCTCGTTTGGAGTGGAGAGGGACTCCTAGTCATTCTTCTGGTAAAGTTATTTCATATATGAAGGCTCGGCGCATGGTCGAGAAGGGTTTTTTGGCCTATTTGGCCTATGTTCGTGATTCTAGTGCCGAGGTTCCTTCTATGGAGTCTATGCCCGTGGTTCGTGAGTTTCCAGAGGTATTACCTGCTGAGCTGTCAAGTATGCCGCCCGACAGGGATATTGATTTTTGCATTGAGTTGGCTCCGGGCACTCAGCCCATTTCTACTCCGCCGTATGGTATGGCCCCGCCAGAGTTGAAGGATCAGTTGCAGGATTTGTTGGATAAAGGCTTTATTAGGCCTAGTGTTTCTCCTTGGGGTGCCCCAGTATAGTTTGTCAAGAAGAAAGATGTCTCAATGAGGATGTGTATTGACTACCGGCAGTTAAATAAGGTTACTATTAAGAATAAGTATCCTTTGCCGAGGATTGATGATCTATTTGACCAGCTTCAGGGTGCTACAGTGTTTTCCAAGATAGACTTGAGATCTAGTTACCATCAGCTGAGGATTAGGGCGTCTAATGTCCCTAAGACAGCCTTTCGCACTCGTTATGGCCATTATGAGTTCTTGGTGATGTCATTTGGGTTGACAAATGCCCCTGCTGCTTTTATGGAGTTGATGAACCGAGTGTTCAGGCCCTATTTGGACTCATTCGTTATTGTTTTCATTGATGATATATTGATATACTCCCGTAGCCGAGAGGAGAATGAGAAGCACATTCGAGTCGTCCTCCAGACTCTGAGGGATAGTCAATTGTATGCCAAATTTTCTAAGTGTGAGTTCTGGTTGAGTTCGGTGGCCTTTCTGGTCCATGTTGTGTCGGCAGAGGGTATTCAGATGGATCCCAAGAAGATTTCAGCAGTCAGAGATTGGCCTAGGCCCACTTCAGCTACAGAGATTCGGAGTTTCTTGGGCTTAGCAGGTTATTACCGCCACTTTGTGGAGGGCTTTTCATATATCGCAGCCCCGATGACCAGGTTGACCCAGAAGGGTGCCCAGTTCAGGTAGTCTGATGAGTGTGAGGCGAGCTTTCAGAAGCTCAAGACGGCCTTGACCACGGCACCGGTGTTAGTTTCGCCCACAAGTTCAGGGCCTTATACCGTGTATTGTGATGCTTCACGGGTTGGACTTGGTGCAATGTTGATATAGGATGGCAAGGTTATAGCTTATGCTTCACGCCAGTTGAAGGTTCATGAGAAGAATTATCTAGTTCATGATTTGGAGTTAGCAGCTATTGTTCATGCATTGAAGATTTGGAGGCATTATTTGTATGGTGTGCCATGTGAGGTGTTCACGGATCATAAGAGTTTGCAATATTTGTTCAAGCAGAAAGAGTTGAATATGAGGCAACGGAGATGGTTAGAGTTGTTGAAAGACTGCGCCATTACCATCTTATATCATCCAAGGAAGGCCAATGTGGTGGCCGATGCTTTGAGCCGGAAGTCAGCCAATATGGGTAGTCTTGCTTATTTATCAGTCGGAGAGCAACCGCTTGCTTTAGATGTTCAGGCTTTGGCCAACCGGTATATGAGATTGTAGGTTTCTGAGACTGGGAGTGTTTTGGCCCATACAGTGGCTCGTCTCATTGTATGATCGTATTCGGGCCAAGCAGTATGATGATCGTCATTTATGTGTTCTTAGAGATACGGTACGACACTGAGGTGCCAAGCAGGTCATAGTTGATGATGAGGGAGTTCTGAGGATGCAGGGCCGTATTTGTGTGCCTGATGTTGATGGTATTCGTGAGTTGATATTGCAGGAGGCCCATAGTTCCCGGTATTCCATTCATTCGGGCGCCGCAAAGATGTACCAGAACTTGCGACAGCATTATTGGTGGCGGAGGATGAAGAAGGATATTGTAGCCTATGTAGCTCGGTGCTTGAACTGTCAGCAGGTTACTTACGAGCACCAGAGACCCGGTGGTTTGATGCAGTAGGTTGAGCTTCCCGAGTGGAAGTGGGAGCGTATCACCATGGATTTTGTAGTTGGACTCCCACAGACTCAGAGGATGTTTGATGCGGTGTGGGTTACTGTGGATAGGCTGACCAAGTCAGCACACTTCATTCCTGTGTCAGTCCCATATTCAACGGAGAAGTTGTCAAAGATCTATATGAGAAAGATTGTTCGATTGCATGGTGCCCGTATCTATTATTTAGGACCGAAGTACTCAGTTTACCTCCCATTTTTGGAGAGTATTTTAGCATGAGTTGGGCACACGGGTTGATATGAGCACAGCGTTTCATCCTCAGACGGACGGACAGTTCGAGCGCACTATTCAGATCTTGGAGGATATGCTACGAGCGTGTGTCATTGACTTTGGTGGTTCATGGGACCAGTTCTTGCCTTTAGCTGAGTTTTCCTACAACAACAACTATCAGTCGAGCATTCAGATGGCTCCGTATGAGGCATTGTATGGTAGGCGATGTCGGTCTCCATTCGGATGGTTTGAGTTGGGAGAGGCCAGATTGTTGGGTTCTTAGTTATTCCAGGATGCCTTGGACAAGGTGAAGATCATTCAGGATAGACTTCGTACAACTCAGTCCAGGCAGAAGAGTTCTGCGGATCGCAAAGTTCGAGATTTGGCATTTATGATCGGAGACCGGGTATTTCTTCGGGTGTCGCCCATGAAGGGCGTGATGAGGTTCGGAAAGAAGGGCAAGTTGAGCCCTAGGTACATTGGTCCATTCGAGATTCTGGATAAGGTAGGAGAGGTGGCGTACAGACTTGCCTTGCCACCGAGTTTATCAGCTGTGCACCCGGTGTTTCACGTATCTATGCTTTGGAGGTATATTGAGGATCCATCTCATGTACTTGACTTCAGCGGTGTCCAGTTGGACAAGGACTTGACTTATGAGGAGGAGCCGGTAGCCATATTAGCTCGACAAGTTTGTCAGTTGAGATCGAAGAGTTATCCTTCGGTTCGTGTTCAGTGGAGAGGTCAACCTGTTGAGGCAGCTACTTGGGAGTCTGTGTCCGATATGCGAAGCCGGTATCCCCATCTGTTTCCCGTTTCAGGTACTTTTCTATGTTCGTTCGAGGACAAACGTTTGTTTTAGAGGTGGATATTGTGATATACCAAAAGGTCATCCCGTGTAATTTTAACTTAATTTGTGTCCCGAGTCCCTGAAAGCCTCCATTTATCTCACCTCGATGTGTGTGCGCAGCCCGGGTGGGTAGCCGGGAAGCCTTTATGTGGAAAATTAAATAAATGTAGAATTTATGATAATTAATTGAATAAAGTTAACTTTGGTCAACGGACCCAGACCCATGATTTGACGGCCCCAGAGGGTCCGTAGGAAAATATGAGACTTGGGCGTATGCCCGGAATCGAATTCCGAAGTCCCAAGTCCGAGAAATGAATTTTTAAAGAAAATTATTTTCTGAAAAATATAAAGGTTTTTGAAAATGAGAATTGATGTGAAACCTTTGTTATCGGGCCCGTATTATGGTTCCGGAGCCCGAAACAGGTTCAATATGTTTATTATGTGCTACCTGTGAAATTTGGTAATAAACGGACTTAGTTTTATGTGATTCGGATTAAAAAAAATGAGAAATCTGAAAGTTAATGAGGTTTTGAGAGATCCTATAGATTTTGAGGTCTAATTCAGTGTTTATGATGTTATTTTGGTGTTTGATTACTCGAATAAGTCTGTAGGATGTTGTTGAGGTTGTGTGTATATTTGGTTTTGAGCCCCGAGGGCTCGGGTGAGTTTTGGGTAGGTGTCAGAGTGCATAAGTGTTGAAAAACTCTAATGTCTTATTGTTGTTTCTGGTGTTGGGAAATTTGTACTGTGCGAACGCATTAGAAATCATGTGAACGCACAAGGTAACCTGGGGAGGGGGTTCGATAGCACTGTGCGAACGCACCCAACCAGGTGAGATCGCAGAGATTCAGGTAAGGGACCCTATGAGAACGCATTAACCCCATCGCGAACGCACAGGGTTAAGTGGGGTCAGGGGGATGGGGGAGTGCTAGGCTAGTGTGGTCGCACCTCTGTGCACGCGATCACAGAGTGTATGTGAGGGAACACAGTGCGAACGCGGGTCTTTTGCTGCGAACGCACAGGGTTAATTTGCCCAGTTATTTTAAAAGCCTAAAAACAGAACCAAAACGGGATTTCACCCAAAATTCATAACCCTCTTCTTCTCCAAACCCCATAGACGATTTCCAAGCTATTCTTCCACCATAACCTCCTAGGTAAGTGATCTTTAACTTGTTTCTTTCCATTTTTCTTAAACACCCACTAGATTTTAGGCCTAAAAACATGAAATTAAAGGTAGAAATTGGGATTTTAAGTAGAGTTAGGACTTTTCGAATTTTTGGGAATTCAACCTCGTTTTGGGGTCGAATTTCAAAACAAATTATATATTCGGGCTCGTGGGGGAATGGGTGATCAGGTTTTGATCCGAACCTCCTGTTTTGACCAAGCGGGCCCGGGGTCGAATTTTGGAAATTTTGGAAGAATGTTGGGAAATCTATAATTAGGCTTTGGAATTGAATTGTTGAACAATTATTGATAATATTGAGTCGATTATGTATAGATACGATTTTTTTCGGAGTCGGATTCGAGAGGAAAAGCGGTGTTAGAGGCTTGATTTGCATTCTTAGAGCTGAGGTAAGTGTTTGGCCTAACCTTAGCTTGAGGGAATAGGTATAGAGTCTTATCTGATATGTGTTAGTCCATGTCCAACGTATAGGTGAGGTGACAGGTACCTATATGTTGTGGTCGAGCATGCCCGTGAGTCGAACTTGATGATTTATATAGTGTTCTTTGATATTCTCTGTGTAATGAATTAATTGTCATTCTGAAAGTGATACATTGAGGGTGTTTCATGATGTAGAATTGATTATTCGTCCGGTTGAGGATCATTTGTTAAAATTATGCCTCTAAGTGAGATTGGTTATAGCTGAGTTCCTTGTCGGGACGGTAGAATACTTGTTGATTATTTCTGTACATTTGAGGTTTCTTATTATTGTCTTTTCTGTCAATTGTTGCTTTTACATATGTTTATGCACGAGGGGACATTCCGTGCCGAGCGATTGTGAGGTTATGCACGAGGGGACATTCCGCGCCGAGTGATTATTATTAAGGCACGAGGGGACATTCCGTGCCGAGTGATTGTGAGGTTATGCACGAGGGGACATTCCGCGCCGAGTGATTATTATTAAGGCACGAGGGGACATTCCGTGCCGAGTTTTTGTGAGGTTATAGCACGAGGGGACATGCCGTGCCGTTTCTGTTTATTTACTTGTTCAGAGCCGTTAATTCCTGCTGTTACTTATACATTTCAATTGTTCCTTATTCCGTTGTTTCAGTTAGTTGTTGCCCTTCATCCCCAGCATGTTATTCCCCATTGTCGTATTTACTTGCTTATTTCCTGTTATATTATTGAATTGCACAGGTGTTAATTGTTGTCGTGTCCTAGCCTCGTCACTACTTCGCCGAGGTTAGGCTCGACACTTACTCAGTACATGGTGTCAATTGTACTGATGTTACACCTGCACTTATTTATGTTGTGCAGATTATAGCGCCGGACCCAGTGGACATTAAGCGAGGGAGTATCCTTCAGTCCACAGCGACACCGAGGTAGTCCTGCAGGCGTCCGCAGGCCTTGGCGTCACCATCTATTCCTTTTCTTCTGTCTTATCTTGTATTTCTAGACAGCTACACTTCTTTACTTCAGACTCATGTTTTTAGCAATCTTAGACTGCCTGTGAGAATGTGGCACCGGTTTCTGGGGTTGTACTTAAGTAAAATTATTACGGGACTTCTATTGAATTCTAGAATTTTGTATTACTTACGCATTTTTATTATAATTGTTCTAGTTATTTTTGGTTATTTAATTGTTAATAAGTAAATTTAACCAAAACGTTGGCTTGTCTAGCGGGTTCAACGTTAGACGCCATCACGGTCTGAAGGTGGGATTTCGGGTCGTGACATTCTTCCTGTCTTATTTCGTTATATTTTTACCAGTAGGGCCCTAACCTGACCTCGTCACTACTCGACCGAGGTTAGGCTTGGCACTTACTTAGTACCATTGTGGTGTACTCATGCCCTTTCCTGCACATATTTTTCGTGTGCAGATCTAGGTACGAGCTATCAGCCTCGAGTCTAGTGTGTAGTTGCTGCTTTAGGAGGCTTCAAGGTACATTTGTTCGCGTCTGCAGTCCTTGGAGTCCCCTTCTATCCCCCTTGTGTAGAATTTCCCCTGTTTTTCTTCAAACATCTATGTATAGAGCAGTAAAGACTCTTCGAATCTTGTGACTGGCGACATTCTAGGTTTTGAGAGTGATGATCATTATATATGCCGAGTGGCGCTATTCTTCATATAAATTTCATCTGTTGTCTTTTATCTTTATGTTTTTCTTTCTTTTCCGCAATAATAGGCTTACCTAATCGTAGAGACTAGGTGCCATCATGACAGATCACTGTGGGAGAAATTGGGCCGTGACAAGTCCATTTGTAACAACCCAACTCGCTAGTGATATTTTCCGCTCTAGGCCTAGTCCCTCACGGGTTTAAAACGCGTCACTAGGGTCTAAGGCTAGTTAACTTATATACGCAACATCCTTCTTGTGTTTTGCCGATTTGGGACTCTGTCTAAAGTATGGGGTGTTACACACACACCCTCTTATGGACTCAGTGTCCTCGCTGAAGTTTGCCCCACCACATGAGATTTGCCTAGACTCAGCATAGAGGTTTACCCCGCCTAACTGGAATTTGCCTAAACTCAGTTGAACTCTGACCCACCATCGGCAAGGCTGACACAAGAGTGGCTCTGATACCATCTGTAAAGTCCCTGCCCGCTAGTGATATTATCCGCTCTGGGCCTAGGATCTCACGGGTTTAAAACGCATCACTATGGTCTAAGGCTTGTTAACTTATATACCCAGCATCCCTATTGTGTTTTGCCGATGTGGGACTCTGTCTAAAGTCTGGAGTGTTACATACACCCCCTCTTATGGACTCAGGGTCCTCGCTGAGGTTTGCCCAATTGCATGGGATTTGCATAGACTTAGCACAAAGGTTTGCCCCGCCTAACCGGGATTTGCCTAAACTCAGTTGAACTCTGACCCACCATCGGTAAGGCTGACACAAGAGTGGCTCTGATACCAACTTGTCACGCCCTAATTTCTCCCACTGTGATCTGTCGTGGCGGCACCTTGTCTCTATGACTAGGTAAGCCTATTATTGCGGAAAAAGAAAAAAAAATGTAAAGATAAAAGCCAACAGATGAAATTAATACACAAAATAGTGCCACTCGACATATACTATGATCATCACTCCCAAATCCCGGAATGTCGCCAGTCACAAGCTTCTAAGAGTCTCTACTGCTCTATACATAGATGTTTGAAGAAAAACAGGGGAAAATTCTACACAAGGGGGATAGAAGGTGACTCCGAGGTCAGCGGACGCGAGCAAATGTACCTTGAGGTCTCCTAAAGCAACAACCACACACTAGACTCGAGGCTTATAGCTCGTGCCCTTTCCTGCACATATTTTCCGTGTGCAGATTCAGGCTTACCTAGTCATAGAGACTAGGTGTCGTCACGATAGATCACGGTGGGAGAAATTGGGTCGTGACAAGAGCCCACCATTTATTATTTTATAACAATGTTGTTTCGTCTTTTCGGTCATCTGATAATGTATTATGTTTTTTTTTATAAAAATAATAATTTTGTACCAAATTTATTTAAGTGTAGGACTATGGTTTGTGATAATGATAATGAATGTTATTGATGAATGTACTGTTGGGTATTTGTGATAGTTTTTAGAATTTTTGAGTACAAGTCATGTTTCATATTTTTTACCAAAAAAAAGTAAAATATGTATTGAAAACTGATGTCCAAACACATTTTCATCTTCAAATCAAACTTCACCCAATCAGATTTTTCAAAATAAAATTGAGAATCTATGGTCAAACGCTAGGTTAACGTGCGAGTGCTAATAATAAAATTTATACAACAATAGGGCTTTCTCATATTTCATGTCAAATGAACTCTATGGGTTTTGACGTTCTATATGATAATAAAATATGTTTTTTTATATTAGTATAATTTAATCTATCATAACTGTACTAAAATTATTTACTACTTATTATAATTTATTAATAAATGAAATGAAATTAAATTACCTTCAATTATAGTAAGTTTTCAATTATTTAATTGTTAAATAATTTTTATACCATCCATGCTTAAATATCAAAGGTAGGGGTGGGCGTTCAGGCAGTTCGGATTGAATATGAAATTGCGGTTTGGATTTTTAGTTTTCGGATTGAAGAAATTACAATCCAAATAATTACGGATTGGATCGAATTATTTAAGTTCGGGTTCAGATTAATCGGATTGAATTTTTCGGATTTTCGGTTCTGGCTTTTAAGCCTATAAGTTGAGCTTATAGAAAACACTTTGACACAAAAATAGTTATTTAAACGAAGTAGAAAGAAGGTAATCAAAAGATGCTTTAGTTATTGATATCTTCTCGACTCTATATAATGCCTCTTCAAGAAAAAAGATCTCGAATATGCAATACATCACATTGATTCAAATTATATATTATAAATTAAAAGATTAACTGAGAAATGTGACCTCAAAATTCAATCTTTAGTCAACTTCGGCCTCGACTTTTCAGTGTTTACAAACGCACGTATGGTGTGGCTGTGTGGGTGAGACGCTAGAGAAAAGAAAAACCCTATATTATATTTGATTTGGTAGAGAATCCCATATTGGACTTAGTAATTTGTATTGAATCTACGGGCGAATGTTTAATGGGCATGATACAATTGGATATTTAGATTTATTAGTATTAGTTATGTATATGGGTAATGCCGTAATGGGCTAATGTCTAACGGGTAATGCTAAATATAAGGTAAAAAATTTTGGATTTTCGGATATCCGAAATTTTGAAGTCCCAAATCCAAAATCCAAAATTATAAAAAATAAAATCCGAACTCCAATCCATAATCCAAAAATCCAAACCAAAAATCCAAAAAGACCGAATTTCGGTTCGGATTTCGGGTTTGCCCAAACTATGTTCACCCCTAATCAAAGGACGGGTGACTTAACTCTGTCCACCTAGGGGTCGTTTGGTATGAGGTATAAGGGAGGATAAGGCGTATGATAAAATTTATGCCGTGTTTGGTTGTAGGTATAAATTAATCCTGGGATAGATTTAGGCCTCATTTGTTTTTTTAAGATTAAGACGCCTAAATCTGAATACACATCTGAATAGAAATAATTAAGACTGTTTGATTTTTAACATCTGAATGTATAAAATTTTATCTTTATTTGAAAATTAATACACATGAAATTCAAATGAAATGCCAATTAATCTATTATTCTATCAATAAAATATATAATTTTTTAAAATATGACAGTTGTTGGTGGTGATGGCTAACGTGTGATAGAGACGGTGATTGGTGGTAGGTTTGGTTGATGATGGCAGTTCATGCTATTAGCTAGTAATGATTGGTAGTGGTGTCGATTATAATTGAGGGTGGTGGTGGTAATAGTAGTGACTGATAAAGGTGGTCGGTGAGTGGTGGTAGGTTATAACAATAGGCAGTGTCGGTTGTGGTTGTTGATGGTGATGGGGTAGTCGGTTGTGGTAATTGAGGTGGATAGTGTTAATTGTGGGTGAGAATGATATATGGTGGTCGGAGTGGTGGGGATAGTGGGTGGTGATGGTTGATAATGGTGGCAACTATGATTGAGGATGATGGCGGCGTGGTGGTGGTGGTGGTGGTAGTTGATAATGGTAGGCGGTGGCGACAATTAATAATGAATATGTGATAGCATCTTAATGAAATTAAGTATCTGTTATAGATCTTAATCATACAGACCTATCCAAACCTATTAAGTGGTTGTGAAGTAAAAAAAAATACTTAATGATTAAGATCTGAATAATTAAGATTAAGACTTTAAACACAAACACACTTAATGTCTGAGATCTGAATGATTAAGATTCAGACCTCCATTAAGTGCAAACAAATGAGGCCTTATATCGCCAACCAAACAAGGTATAAATTTAATCACAGACTTAATCTAGGATATCACATCTTATCCCATGTTATCCCATCAAATGTGAGATTATTTTTTCCCATCTGTCATGTGACATAAATTAGTACTGAAATTATAATCCTAGGATTATAATCCCGGAATAATTTAATCTGCATACCACATGACCCCTTAAGGATCGTTTGATACAGTGGTAAAATAAACAAAGAATATCTCATGTGATTAGCTATCTTATTTTTATATGGGATAGCTAACCTAATCCCCACTGTTTTATTATAAAATTTGTTTCAAGATTAAGTATTACTCCCTCTGTTCAAGTTTATGTGAACTGTTTTATTTTTGGTCTGTTTCAAAAAGAATGATCCTTTTCAAAATTTGAAAATAATTTAACATAAACTTTAAATTATACCCTTAATGAGAAGCTTTTATAACCACACAAATATTGTGGACCCCATTTTGACTCGTTTAGGACTACAATTTCCAAAAATCTTCATTTTTTCTTAAACTCAATATCTAATCAAACAAGTTCACATAAATTAAAACAAGAGAATATCAAATAAATACAATCTCAAATTCTCTCTCAAAATTATTATTATTATTATTATTATCCTTTTATCACTTGTACCAAATATCCATTTGTTTGGGGGAAACGAAGGATGGAAGAATAAAGTATGATGAATCTCCTCAAAGGGAAGAATGAAACATCCAATCTGATTTATGATCTCTCCCTTTCTCTCCCTCTGGAAAATATACCCCTCTCTCTCTCTCTACAGTTTCCAGTCTAAAACATCAGTACCCCTATTAATTATTTTTACAGCCAAGCACAAACACAAGAACCATATTAAATAGTGCTCAACTGTCCTCTTTTTGAAAAAAACTCTCACAACTATCCCACTTTGTGTAAACAACTTCTGTATATACATATATCATCTTACTACTACAAATTAGTAAATCAGAAGATGATATGATGAAATAATTATCTTCATATTTTTCATGGAGGTTTCACAAAGGGTTCCTTACAGATTTCTTTGGCATTCTGTCCACCTCCTCGATCTCTCCTTTTAAATAGAAAAAGAAAAATATTCTTTTCGTTTTAATTTTATGTGACGTAGTTTGAAACGACGAGAGTGAAGTGTAAAATTATGGAGGTGGGCATACTGCCAACAGATTTCTGTTGGTTTCTCTTTGTGAAACCCTCGTGATTTATCTATATAACACGTTCTTCATGTTGTTGCTTTGTTTTCCCCCCAGATTTTGCGCTGATGTTGATAAAGTAGGGTTTTGGAATTTCAAAGGTAACAAAAAGACAAATCTTTATTATTTGGATTTAGTTTTAGGTCTCTTTTTTTTTCCTTCTTCTTTTGTTGTTTGTTTTCAGTTCATAGATTGAGTTTAAATAAATAAGCGAACATTTATATAGCCGATCCCAACTTATTTCATAGCAGATCTTGTTATTGTATCATCCATCTC
This sequence comes from Nicotiana undulata, assembly GCA_005239495.1. Lineage (NCBI taxonomy): Eukaryota > Viridiplantae > Streptophyta > Magnoliopsida > Solanales > Solanaceae > Nicotiana > Nicotiana undulata. The sequence goes on from ML298894.1 coordinate 25,267, forward strand.
ATGCTATTTCACTCTTCAAATGCCAATTTGGAACTCAAAAACCCTAATTTTCATCTCCGGTTATTTTATTTACTTTCCTATTAATCCCTATACCTAGTTATTTTGGTATACTAATTCCACAATTTCTTATATATGATTTACTTTTTTTAAAAATAAAAATGATCAATTTTAGCACTTGTTTTGACTATGCTTATTATTGCTTACCCATGAAAAGAAAGTGATATGTTAAAGGGATCTAGAAAGATTGAGGTTCTCCGTGGGTTATAACTATAACAGTATCCTTGTATAATAATATTTTTGAGACTAATGTTTATGTTATGTTATAAAATATGTTCACTGTAACAATACTTCACAGCCTCTTTACCTGCATTAGTTAGGGATAAAGTGATTACTCTTTCCAAACCTCACTTGTTGCGATCATACTATGTTTATTGTTGTTGTTGTTGTTGTTATAATAGTACTTCGCCATAACATCCAAAAATATTCGGAACAAACGATACTGTTATATGAATTTTTGTCTGTATTTTGCTTATTTCATTACCATTTGACTCAAACATTGAAGTGAAAAGATTTATATTTACGTTTTCCAATGGATGACTTTTATTGATCCATTTTGTTTCTGTATGTTTTTGACAGTCTGATCTTTGTTACCACTCCTTTTTACTTGAGTTTTTGAGTTGTGATTATCCATTCAGGTAATTATTAGTAATGCCAAAGTGATAGCAAAGAGTTATTGGTAAAATAGTATAGAAAACTTATCTGTTTAGTGTAAATATGTGTAGAAAAAGTAAACATGAAAATTGTATAGGTAAGGATGAAGATAATACTGGAATTACTAGGGTTTTGACTTTTGATTCGGTAGTACAGTCAAATCTTTATATAACAGTCTCGTTTGTTATGAATATTTTTAGATGTTATAACGAAGTGTTATTATAGAAAATATATATTATATACTAACATAAAAATTGATTTTAGAGAAGTATTATTATATAAAGATATTGTTATAGAGAGGTTTGATCGTAAAAGGTCTAACCGATAAAGTGCATGTGTAGTGAGTTCAAGTTAACCAAATTAAGTATTTTTGACGAAAAATATAAATGTATATATGAAAAATTATAAAATGTTTCGTTGGTGATAGAGAAGAAGAGTAGACTGAAGATTGTAAAGAGCAGAGAATAGGTTAATGATTGATGTCTGACATTTTGCCATTAAATTATGGCAAAAGTTCCTTTTTCTACGCTCCTATTAAAGCAGACCAAATGAATTAATACTCTCTGTATATGAATTTAATTTGGGAATACAAATCGAACCTACTTTTTGCTATACACGTAGCTGTAAACCTTCTTAATTCTATGGTGTGAATAGTGGTAACAAAAAAGGAAAAAGTTGGAAAAGTTTATCGCGAGGAATTATGGGTATTTTTGTTTTGTTATTTTTGTTATTGTTTCTTTTTTATTCATGAGCTTAGGATCTATTGAAAATAGTCTTTTCAAAGTATGAGTAAAGTTTGCGTATATATTACTTTTCCTAAATTCGATCTGCTCGTGGGATTATATTGAGTTTATTATTGTTGTTTTTACTACTTTTTTCGCTCACATTTATTGTTAAAAAACTGTCTCTTATTCGTGTGATGAGAAGGTCGATTATTATTTTCATGCTAAGTTTATCTACCATTAAATCAATTACCAGCACCATCACTACTTAAAAGTTTGAGGGGACACAGGAATGTACAGTACGTGCAGTGTTAATTTTGGTGTGAAAATGTGTATATGGTCGAAATTGGGTTCGTCTATTGTATGGCCATTGTGAAGGGTTAAAGTTCGACCCCGGGTTATATTGAACAGAGGCGCGAATTGTTGAGTTCGTGACTCCGGGACTGAACAAGATCGAGTGGATTTTGTCGAGCCAAATAACGAAAGGCCGAAATTCTCGCGATCAGTTGGAGATCATGGTGGAAATTCTCGCGATCAGTTGGAGATCATGGTGGAAATTTCGGCACGTATCAATGAGAGGTCGATTAATTAGCAAATCGTGAGATTTTTTACCTTTTATAATATTGTATAAGAGTAGGGTTCCCCTACTATATAAAGGGAAACTGATCATTTGTATATGATATTGCAACACGCATCAAAGAAGCAATATATTGATCATTTCTAGTTCTTGTTATTTTGGTAACATGTTCTGTCGTCAATTAAGGCATTTCATGACTCGAGGGTGACCAAACTTCAAGGCTAAGATTGTTTAATTTGTGTGGTTTGCATTTATTTTTTCGTTATTAATTTAAGTATTAATTTATTTTCTCAACTTGTACCAAATTATATCACTTATTTTTAAAATTGTATCCTTAAAATTGCGTATAAATTTAATTTTTGTCCGATTTTGAGGGTAAACAAAGTGAAAGAAAATTCAACAATTATACCAAAGTGGGTTGAAGATTATCGTATGTGTCCAATTCCTTTGCAATATATATGTGATTCTTGTTGCACATTCCGTTACTTGTATTCTTCGGCCCCTTTTTCCAGGCGTTGGGGAAATTTAAGTATTTTTGTTAAGGGACTTTTTCGTTCTTATATCATATAGGAAACTATATTACTATATGTTCATGATTTGAAAATTACTCGTCTTGTTAATAGTTTTTTTATAAAACAGATATAATGCATTAAATACAGAATCTTAGTAGATATAATCTTCCTATTTAGGCGCTAAAATTAAGGAAGTAAATATTCTTTCAGATATTTCATTAAATAAGGAATCATTGTAGTATTAAAATTCCTTATTTAGGTGCGCTAATATTGGGGAATTAACGATTCTTTCAGAAATTTTCAAACGCAAATCATGCTGTATTAATTTTCGTCTCTTTCTATTCAATGTACCCAGTTTGTAGATATTTTGTAGATAAATTGTAGATTATTTGTATTTTGATTGTAGATGCTTTGTTTTTTGTTTTCACAAATTAAAAATGACTAAAACTTCTATAAATATTCTGCAAAAAACACAATTATGTCGAAAATGCCAATTAAACTACAATCGAATGAGAATTGGATGATACGATATTGAGATCTGTTTGACTTTGTAGTTTATTTTTAGTTTTTTTGTAGAATTTTTGTAGATGAATAGAAAATTTTGTAGTTATATTAAATGTAGTTATTATGATGTTTAGAATATAATTTGTCTACAAAAAAACTATAAATTAACTACATTATGGACACAATCTACAATTTAACTACAATTTCTCTACAATTTAACTACAATTTTACTACAATTTAACTACAATTTATCTACAATTTCTGTAATATGTCTTCTTCTTCTTCTTAGAGATTCAATCTGAAATTCAGTCAAAACCAAGTCCCATCTTCACCAGAAACCCTCAAAATTGAGATATAAACTCCAAACAATATTCCCGATTATTTTCAACAACACCCACTCCAAACAAATAATAATTTTTGAAAACCCAAATTTGAATTCAAGCTTTCAAGCTTTTTAATTGCTGTCAATGGTGGATTTGAGAGAAGAAAAGATGAAGAACATATATATGATCGCCAATTTCTGAAAACGATGAAGAACAGAATGTAGCAATTTCGACTTGTTGAATCTCGAAGGTCTGAATTCTACAATTTGAAGAAGAAGGAAGGGAGAAGAGGAAGAAAGGGGAGTTACGAATGATGGGGAGAGAGAAACGTGGGATATATGGACACCTTTAATTAAGGAGTAAAAATCTGCCCATTAATTATACCCCTTTAATTAAGGAGTAAAAAACTGCTCATTAATTATACTTCTAAATTAATTATGGTATATATTTGGTAATTTGGTATACTAAGTATAATTAAATCAAATCTTAAACATGGAGGATGATAAGGTTTCATATATGGTATAGGAATGTAAAAATTCCTTTTTGTTAAACCTTAAACGTTCTTGTTTTTCTGTTTTTCTAGTACGGTGGGTTGGGCTATTTTATTTTATTTTGGGTGGGGTGAGGATATACAACTACTAGAGGTGTTCATGGTTCGGTTTGGATCGATTTTTTTCTAAAAAGAAACCAATCCTAAGTAAGTCGGCTTTTATCGATTTGGTTTTTGTTAGTTTTTAAATTTTTTCGGTTATTTATCAGTTTTTTCTTAAATATGAGACATACACTACCAAACACATATTTCGACGATTACATTTTCAACATAACATTATCAAACCAATTGATCTTTGAGATATTTATCATTACCAATATATATTAATGATAATTGAACTAAATAGTGATGAATAATTTAATTACTCAATTAAAAATCGATATGAAATAAATTCTTGTACTTAGCAAACGAAAAATACCAATCAAACTAGAATGTAAAAGTAAAGAATTAGATTATTATAATAGCAAAGAACTAGACTAAAAATACAAACGACTAATATGTACCATAAAATTTTAGAAACTTTATATAAATATAAATATATATATATATATATATATATATATATATATATATATATATATATATATATATATATGTGTGTGTGTGTGTGTGTGTGTGTGTGTAATAATTAATTTAAATAGCTAATTCTATAGTCAGTTTGGTTCAGTTTTTTTTTGTTAATTAAAACCAAAACCAAACCAAATGACTTTTAAAATTCAAAACCAAAACCAAATCAAACTTAAAAAGTTTCGACTTTTTCGGTCGGTTTGATTTGATTTTTCGGATTTTTATGGACACCCCTAATAATAACAAATCCAGTGTAATTTCAGAAGTGACCGAGAGAAGGTTATAGAACCCTACCGCAACCGGTACTACTTATAACAAGTGAAACTGGTTATTTTACCTTTTACTTTTGTCAAGTGGTAGCATCCGTGATGTTGGTTATAACTACTATTTCTTGTTGAACTTTCTTTTATGAATTTTTTGCATATCTATAGTGAGGCAGTTAATGGTTTTTTTTATCTGCATTAGAAGACCACCTCTACTGTTCGTTTTGATGTCTCGTGTTAACAACATTCTAAAATAACAATTTCTTAAGCTAATAATTCATAATCAAGATTGGAATAGAACAAGCAGCAAATGAAACTTTGGATATTTCACTATAGTAACAGTTAGTATAATGATGTTTAACTGAAGACGATAGGTTCTGAATCTTAAAAACATTTCAATACGAGAAATTATGACTTATGACAGCCCACTTAGTCAAATGATGTTTGTGTTCCATCTTTTATCCAAATGAGAAGAATTTTACTCTGCCCAACAGATAAGCAATGATGCTTAAAATCTCCCATTTCTCAAAGCCCTTTGGGTCCCAAGCAAATGTTTCCATTCCATTCCTTTTTAAATTTTGAAGTGCCCCCAGCCCCCGCCTCTAAGAACACCATATTCCGTTCTCTAGCCGAGGGTCTATCGCAAACAACATCTCTGTCCTTCCAGGGGTAGGGGTAAGTAGGAGCGGATTTAGGGTCGTCGAAAATTATGTTGTATTTATAAGACAAAATCTATTTTTTTTACCTCTATATATTAAGTTTTGAACCCCTCTTAACACAACCCAAAAGTGTAGCTTAGTGGTCAAGGGGGGTTCAAAATCTTTGTAAGGTCATAGGTTCAATTCCCATATTTTAAAACATTTTTCTCTTTGAACCCCTTCGCGGAGATCCTGCCTCCGCAAGCGCCAGTGGGATTTGTTGTTGTTATATTTTCGAGAGTTTAGTGAAAAATATGTCACTAGTTCATTTTCTTTTTCCTTTCAGAAAAATCTGTTCAAATTTTGAAATGTCAACGATGCTCGTAGAAATTTGGATTTTAAAACTCTACTCTTGGCGTCCCTATTTGTTTGACACGATTTGAATAGTGACAAAGTTTTTAAAACAATATAATATTTTAACACAATTTTTGTGGAGTAGTGAGCATTCTATTACGTGCAAAGTAGGAAGTTAAATATTAGTTATCCGAATATTTAATTTTGACTAAAATTCTTTTCCTTCGAACAAGAAACAACAAGATGAGCTACGCTATGGCCTATGAGCATTGTTGTCAAATTCTCTGGGGTCATATTTGCTTAATTGCAGAGTTTTCTTGGTTCAAATTAAACTTCTGTCTTTTTGACTTGAGCGAATGATTTTTGTGATTATAAGAGGATTTTCCACATTACCAACATACCAACAGCAAGCATAAACTGGAAAGGAGAAGGTCCTTATATTGCAGACATAATGCCACGTCAAGAAACTAATACAATAAAAGCTGAAAGAACAATCAGAAGTCTTACTTTTATACTCCTTCAGTATCTTACATATGGTCAAAATTTTACCCAAAACCGAGAAACAGTTCCTCTCCTATCAGGATAGGGGTAAAGCTGCATACTTCCTACCCTTCCCAGACCCCACTTGTGGGATTATACTGAGTTATTGTTTTTGTTTGTTGGTCAAAATTTTACACAGGTGGGTGCTTAGTGGTGTTAGGATTTTGCCCTGAATTTCTAATTCTATTAGGACTCTTTTTCTTGAAGGAATGTAAAAAGACTCCTAAAAGGATTAAATCTCCTTAATATGTCTTATCCTTTTCTTGGAAGACAAGTTTTGCACATCTATAAATAAGGACCTCTACTTCTCACAAAAAAGGAACAACAAAAACATCCACAATGTAGTCACTAAGAGTTTTGTTTAGTGGGAGATTTTTCTCTCGATAGTTTTTCTTCTTTTATATTACTTTTATCATATGTAGATCAATTGATCAAACCATTATAAAATATTATGCTTAGTTTAGTATATTTTTCTTTTGTCGTCATGATTTATCGTCCATCAAGTTTTGTATTGTTAGTTTCCGCATGCACCATGTTATTTCGATCCCAACAAGTGGTATCAGAGCAAGTGGTTCAGAGTCAATTGTTGAACGAGGTTGAAAACACATTCAATGCGTGTCTAGATGAAGACGATAATGAAGATATATTCAACATGCTACATGTGGAGATAAATTTACAATCACAATTGTATTCAAAAAGCCTGCTGCTGCATCTTTATTGATAGAAAAAAAAAACTTTCTAACCCATATTTTGACCGGTTTTAACCAATCCCAGTTTTAAGTCATGCCTACTTGCAACGCATGAGTTCCAATGCCAATTTTAACTCATGCTTCTTTTTAATGCATGAGCTTCTTTTTAACCCATGCTTATTCTTAACACGTGAACTTCTTTTAACCCATACTTGGGCTTCTTTTAACCAATACCAAGATTTTCAACCTATACCGATTTTTAATCATGGCAAGCAGCAGTGATAAAGATTATGTGAAGAAGTTGAATCAACTTTGTCAAGAAAATTCAGGCCAAGGGGAGATTGTTAGGATTTTGCCCTGAATTTCTAATTCTATTAGGACTCTTTTTCTTGAAGGAATGGAAAAAGACTCCTAAAAGGATTAAATCTCCTTAATATGTCTTATCCTTTTCTTGGAAGACAAGTTTTGCACATCTATAAATAAGGAACTCTATTTCTCACAAAAAAAGGAACAACAAAAACATCCACAATGTAGTCACTAAGAGTTTTGTTTAGTGGGAGATTTTTCTCTCGATAGTTTTTCTTCTTTTATATTACTTTTATCATATGTAGATCAATTGATCAAACCATTATAAAATATTATGCTTAGTTTAGTATATTTTTCTTTTGTCGTCATGATTTATCGTCCATCAAGTTTTGTATTGTTAGTTTCCGCATGCACCATGTTATTTCGATCCCAACAAGTGCAATAGAAGGTCGAAGTATATCATACAAGCTCTTTCTAACAGTACACATATATATGTCCAGATACAGAATATACCTTCAAGAAATTATTCCACCACCACATTTTAATCATTTGGTTTTCTCATTATCTAGAAACTTTAAGTACCAGCTATAAACCTAAACAATTAGACTGATGTTGGAATAACAATTCTCTAAACGCCAATGGCCCCAAATTTTCTAGAACTGCAAATACAAGTGCTTACTAGCCTTGTTGCAAGCACATACAATACTATGATCATCAAAGTCGTAGTCAGTAGTCATTCTAGTCTACGCCTATACTATCACCTTTCCGAGTCCTCAAAAACTTAGTGCTTTGTGTTTCTCAGATCTAAGAACATGTCCAATTGACTGAGGTGTTCTCTTGAGGCTTTCAGCTACTATGTCTGAGGAACTGAGTGCTTTTGGGTAAGACGGAAGAGATATATTTCGGACCAAATTGGGACCAGAAGGAACTTGATCCTGTAGGGATGTGTTAAAGAGTCTTTGCTGGTCAAGCATTGTTACCGACTCTTCAGCTGCACGCCGTCTTGTGGCATCATCTACATATAGTAGATCCTCAATCCTTGCCATCAAGTTATATGCCAAACTCTCCAACACCCTAGAGTAGCTCTCAAGGATCGAATGTCCCACATCCTGCATGCATGAACATGAAAGTTGCAGCTCTCAGATTCTTTGATCCTGATCTTGTAATGCATAAAATAGACTTGGTCAAAACAAAGGTAAAGCAAATTTAAGATTGCCTTGGATAAAATAAAGTGTGATTCATGCAGCATGTTAACATATGCTAGTACAACTTTATGTTTGTCCTTCTAGTGACCTTCTATGTCAAACAAAAGGTTGTCACCCGACCACATTAACTATTTTAGGTGCCAATTGCTAACATGAGACCAGGCTTTTGAAGCTTCATGCAAACGGTAGTATCAAACTAGAAAATTGTAGCATCAGCTTTCAAAGGTCAACCTTTTGTGATCTCTTATTTGGGTCATACTTAGAGGGGTTCTTAAGCCCCACTCAGGCCCCATTTTAGCCAACTTGACCAGTTTCAGAATTCTTTGGTGTCTGCTGTGATCATTTTCTCATTAAGCAGCATTTGATATGTCGAATAAGCAATTCAACTAGGCTGTTCAACCGAGTTTAGTGATCAGATCACTTACTTGACTTTCAGCCATTAGTGAATAACACTGACTTGAAAAGCAGCAGAACAGTAAAGAGACTCAAGAATATACCCTGTTATACTGAATCTTGTTTATGTCCAATGCAGTTTGAGGAAGGCCAGGGAAATTTAGCTTTAAGTTCTTCAGCAGGTTCTCAGCTCGCTGTGACAAGAGTTGATATCTTTCCTTAAGACCAACAAGCCCCTTTACGGTGCCACCCCATGAGGACTTTCCAGATTTGGACTGGTTCACGTTCTTTTCACATTTTTGCCGCCAAACATGCATAGCAGCCTCAATCCTGTTCGCAATCTCCAAAGTCGTATGCTCTGATGAGAGGTCCAAGTAATCAAGTAGGCAGTCTGGAGAGAACGGATCAGCAGTAATATATCGGTGGAGGATTTCCCCTAAAGACGCCTTCCCACCCTGAAAGATACAGGCCAAAGATGAATAAAACAAGCAACATGTGTAAAAGTTTTAGACCGAAGAGAGCTATGAAAGTCACTAAAGCAATAACATATTAGATAACGCATACCTTAAAGACCATATCAAGATGATTTCTTTATGTTTATAACAACGACGTACTTTTCATGTCCAAATGGAAAAAATAAAAAATAAAAAATAAAAAAAACAGAAGGAAGGAAATCAAAGCTTGAAAAGCCTGTAGCATGAAAAAAAGGAGAAAATGGTATATACTGACATAGACAGCGGTAGAGCAATAATCTAATGCATAAAAGTAATTCTAAATTATTTCATTATGTAATCTACATCCAGAAGTAGTTCAAAGGATACAGAGGAAGTTCAAAGCTAAAAGCTTATTAAGACCTAATCGTGCAGATATCATACTGATTCAGCAGAAAAATCTCAGAACAAAGTTGGCGAGTGGGTGGTATTTAGGCAATTGCATTGCGCCGAAGTGCCATAGCCTGGACAAATATAATAGGAGCTGATAAATATCTAAGATACAAATCCAAGAGAACAGAAACAGTGGAATTAGCAATCTATATGTTCATTAAGCAACGAAAGCTGTTTGTTTGTCTGATGTGGGAAAATTAGATATTGAAGGCATGCTTTGCTATGATCAGAGGATTCATATAGCCAGAATCCAACTAGTTTGGGACTGAGGCGTATTTCTTGCAACTGTTGTTGCTTTGCTGTGATCAGAACCATATAAAAGGATTGGCAGAGAAGAAAGTCAGTTGCACCACTGTATCAGCGGAGAAGATTATCATGCAATGGACAACATGAAGCAGGGTTGGACACTAATAAATGAAAAAGAAAAAAATAGGTGGAGATAAGAGATTGTTCATAATAACCTTGTATTGAACTTACTTGGTGCCTAGCAACTAATGAGTCACTGGTCTTTCTTTAAGATGAATGTACAGGTCCACGTAAAAACATATCTTAGTAATTGATAAAGAAAGAGAAAAAAGTTATGTCAAAGACCAATTACCATTTCAGTTTTGAACACTTACCTTTGGCAAGCTCTCCAGGTAAGCTGTTGGTACTTCCATTTCAGATAGTGTGCTGGCATTGATAGCCTGAGCTGCCTTGAAAATTTGATTTGTGCATTCCCTACATTGCCGCAGTCGTTTCCTTGTCTCTTCTGACAAACCTTTTGGTGGGACCTTTGGGAATGGTAGCCACCATTTCTCTTCAAGCCTAATGGAAGGTCTATGAGAGGAGGGGGAACAAGGATATGCTTCAAAATCTTCTCCATCGGCGACAAGTATCCCTCGGTCAACATAATAAAATTCACAACCAGAAAAGGCATCCAACATGCCAATTAGCATTGCATCTAGCTTCTTGAGTGCTGGAAGATTTACATAGAGGTCTGACCGTGGTTGAGTGACCATAATCTCAAAACTCCCACCACCAGGAAACTCTTGCACAGAAGGTACAAGTTCTACTATCGAATCACTGACAGAGACAAGCCATTCCATCTCTCGACGCCACATCGCTTTCTTTTGTGGCACTAACGACTCCAACTTCCAGAATTCCCCAAAGACAGTGGCTGCAATTGGAAGGAGAGAATATGCACAATGTTAATCCTTTTGGATATTTTGCAGAAGCTCTTCAAATACGAAGTGAAGTGACATACCAGCTAGGTTGGTGATGGCATTCGAGATGGCAAGAGCAGTACAGACTCCCTTTCCTCCTCCAGACATATCTTCTCCTAGCAGTAGTTTAGCAAACCGCTCTTTCATTAATTCAACTTCTGCAATCACAAGAACATCATGCATGGCAATATAATGGAGCTGATGAATTCACACAAAATTATACATAAACATAAACTTATTAGCAAGAACTAAATTGCACAGAACTGGCACAAAATAGCACCCTTTCTAATCCTTTTCAGCCTAAAAGAACTATCGACAAGCTTATACTAAACCACAAGAAATGACAATAACTGAAGAAAAGTCCTTAACATCTAGAGCTGACTTAACAAGGGAGATTAACATCAATGACTTTTTTTTGGGGGGGAGCAGAGCAGTCAAAGAATGAACCAAACAAAATGATTGTAAAATACTTCTCTTAAACTAGCAGAGAGGGGAAGATTCTTCAACCTAACTGAACAATAACAAAAACAAGAAAAAGTAATATTGAGCCTACAACTCCTTCATGTATTCTCCTCTCCCTAGTCCCCGTAAGGAGTCGAAAGTGAAATAGGAACTGCAACCACTGCTCCTTTGTAAGAATGGATACAGACTAGTAGGTATAAGTGTTTATATCTAAAAAACAGAATTCCCACTATAAAATGTATAGCTTGAGCTGAAAGCAATTAGTTCATCAGCACCTGCCATGACAACGTCTTTATCCTATCCACTACTATAAGTTTATTGCTCAGGCTCAAAGTACATCAATATTTCTCCAGAACAACTCAATTCTCCCGTGGTCGAATATTAATGCCTAACTGATTTTTGCTCTCTTTGATACCAGTAGCCACTAGGTGGACGTCAATGCGTGTTTAACAAACAAAAAGACTTACTACGCGTGCCAACTGCCAAAAAGTATGTAACGATGAAAAATCTGCTACTGAAAACCGTTATCAGTGTTGAATCACATGCTCAATTAACAAAGATGTAAAGAATTTTTACAGGCATTTAAGCATGAGATATTTAATTAGTCGATTATCTGAGTAACTAAATTAGATTTGCAATACATTATTATATGCTGTTATAAGTTATTATTATCTGAATCGTATAAAAATTAGTACTATAAAGCTAAACTGAGAATATAAAAGAGGCAGCAAACTATGAACCTGATAACTCAGCGGTCTCAAGTTTATCCGGTTTCTCAGCCGGAATGATGACGTGTCTGTCTCCGACAACCGGCAACATAACAGTAGGCGGTTCACCGAAACCGGAATTGGAGCTGAAATGAAGAGTAGAAGAAGACGACAGAGAAGTAGAAGCATCCTGGTGACGGCAAGAGAAAGTACTCGTGCTACTGCAAGTTTCCGACTCGCTGACGTCAGCACTTAGGCTGTAACTATCATCAAAACGCTCGCTCTGTAAATCGAACTCATCGTCGTCGGACGGTAAACTCGCCATTCGCCGGCCGGGCGATTAGAGTAAGGGAATTGCTTTAACAACGGGAAAATGTGATTCGTGTGATAACGAAGAATTTATATAATGTAAAATCATTGCAGTTTTGCTATGATTGTGAGGGGAAGAATTATTGAGGAAAGTGGGGAAAAAGCAAAAGTGGTGTGACATAAAATAAAAGCAGCTGACACTTTTCTTTTTCACTGCTCCCTTAATAAAAATACCACTCAAAATTGTAGGTTGTGTTAGTTGCTGCAATCAAAGTGATCACTGTTCGTTTCAGTTTTTTTTCAATGTGTATCGCGCTTTTGCACACTCAAAACTCTAACGATCACATGGCATTAGACACCTTTTTGTTTGATTCCACGAAAATAGCGCTGTCAAAATAATAGCTAAAAAAATATATACTTTTATGAATTAAAAGTAAAAAGTTTTTTTTTATTTAAATTTATGATCTTAAATCTATAATATAATATTCATGTGGTAGTAAAAATTTTGAATCTGCAATCTTAAATATACTACTAATAACATATGAATGCTTATAAATGTTTTTCAATAAGGTGAAATAAAAACTTAAATATTAAATTATTTTAAAATATATAAATATATTATTCTTTTTAAACGGACTAATAAAAGATTATTCACATAAATGTAAGAGAGGAGTATAATTCATTAAATCTTAGATTATTCTACTTTCACTAATGGTACAAGGGTTGTTTGATTTTTCTATCTTTAACTAAGATATCTCCGGTTCAAGCTAAGCGTGTAGAACCTTTGTGTAGGAAAATATTTTACTCCCTCCGGTCCAAAATAAGTGATTTTTTTAAATTTCGAGAATGAGATAATTATTATTTTCCGACATTGCCCTTGGAGTAAATAGTGTTGCAATATGTGTTAGGAGTATTTATGTGGGATAATAAAGGTTAATATGGTCAATTTCATTGCTAATTAATGCTAAAAGTTGGATTTTTTAATATGTGTAAAAACAAGCAAAAAAATCACTTATTTTGGACCGGAGGGAGTACCTTCTTAATGAGCCTTTTCATAATTTTAAATTAATTATCAGACTTGTAAACTTTGATTACTGAACAATTAAAAAACGCTTTACGTTTTTATTTGATTATGCTTGACAAAATTAACTCGTATAAAGAAATTCCAGTTTAGCATAACGCATAAATAAGTTACTCAAAACTTGGGAATACTTTTTTATTAATTTTAAATATTATGATATTAATACTAATTATAATAAACATTTATTTTTACCTTAGCGACTAGTATGATTCCTAAATTAGAAAGAAGGTAGAAGAATTTGAGGTTAGAGGCATTAACTCAAATTTCTTTTATTAGCAGCAAAGTTGATTCATTTCTCACAGGAGTTAAGCCCATATTCTTAGAGTTTCTATGGCACCCGAAGCCCGCAACTAGTTATTTTTTGTGTGTGTGCCGCCACACACCATCACTCCGTTATCTCCATACTCGTCCTGTTGAACTTGGATATGTTGTGATATTGTCCGTTTTGGGCCAAGCCCGCACGGTTTTCTCCAAAAGGCCTAACACCATTAAAAGATCCTTACACCTTATATGTAGACGTTTAATCTTTTCAACTACCGATATGAGACTTTGTTCGCACTACCAAGAATCGTACTAATTTGGACGTGGATGCCACTTAACACTAAAAGGATCACAATAAGAAGTAAGATTTTGTCACTTGTGGATATTGATACATTGAGTTAACACGAGTTTCGAATCAATAATGCATTGATAACCCAATATTTATAAGGTATTATTTATACTATTGTTTTACGGACAAAGGCATGTAAAAAAGTTATTCACAAGAAAATATTATTCGGATGTTATACTGAAGTGTTATAGAAAACATATATTATAACATAATATTAAAATCAGTTTTAAAAAGGAAAAAAGGCTTTTATAGTGAAAGACCGTTACATATGGATATTGTTATAGAAATGTCTGATTGTATATCAACCGGATTACCTCACACAAAGTAAAGATAAGATCAGCGTACATATTATCCTCCTCAAATTTCACACTGAATATGTTAGTTGTGTTAATCGGTGCAGTCTGCAGTGTTGTCGAAGGTTTTGACATTAGTGACAAGGGCTAGATTTTTTGTTGCTATATATATTTATATCTACCAAAGAAGGGAATTAATTTAGTTTGGTGCTTGTCCCCTTCCCTTTGGAGACTTGGTCAGTTATTACTTATTCGTATTGGCATATGCCAACGCCAATTAAAAACCCTAGCGTCCACGGTTTAATACTCATCAATGTGGGCGACCTACGCCAACAAGATTATATTAATGAAGTATTATTTCTTCTTTATACAAAAATTTAATTTGCGCAATTAAGTACAGAACTTGTATTAAAACTATAGGAGTATCCCATTATTAATTGTTGAATACTCTTTCATACTATTTATTAGGTGTATGTGATTTCCATTTGAACAGTTTTAACTCGAAAGATTTGGCACAGAATCTGTATGCCAAGTAAGGATATGAATGCATTAAACTATATATCCAGCAAATTTACTGATAAAGCATTTACTAGTTGCCACTTGCCAAGTTGGTTTCAGTAAGGCCGGGGAGAGCATTACTGCTATCGCAGTTTTTTCACTTATTAGTACCCTTTATATAACAGTGTACGAGATCGATGGAAGATAGAGAACAAGAAGAAGGTCCCATGTGACCTCAATAGGTGACAAATGAGCGAGTTGGATTAAGGCGGAATGGTGGGCCGGTTGGGCTCGGGCCCGCGAACCCGTATGGGTAGCGAGCCTAAACGTGTCTAATCGTTTAAGCCCGAAACCATTTGGGCCTGGGCTCTTAAGTGGGCCTGTCCTAACCATTAAGCCCGCGAGATCGGGACCGTTTGGGCCTGGGGCCGACTTCTAAGTGGGCCGGTTCAACGGGCCTAAACGATCCCAACGACTATATTTTAAATAAAAAAATTACCCGTTGAAAATTAAAAAAATAGTCGTTGCTTCTGCAAAAATAGTCGTTTGGCATTTATAAAATAGCCATTTTACCCTCCCAACTTTGTTTTAACCCCAAACTTTTTATAATTACACTTTTTTGCCTATTTTCAACTATAAATACTACCTTATTCTTTCATTTTTCTCACAAAATCATCAAGCTCTCTCTAATTTTCTTCTATAATTGCTTACTTTATTATTGCAATCTGTGAAAAATATAATTGTGAAATTTTTTGAAGTTGGTGAATTGAAGTATTCAAGTCTTCAACGATATATAATTTTCAACAAGTTGTTCGTCAATTCGGTAAACTCGTTCCAACTCTTAAGTTTTAATATTATAGTTTTGTTTGTTTTACTTTGTATAATTATAATTAATATGACCAATTCTTTGAAAGAAATATTTAGTAAAAGTAAGGGAAAATCCAAGATTGGTGAATCTAGTGGTCAAGTTGTTACTCCTCCACTTCCCCCGGCTCCCCGACCCAAACCTGTTACCTGTCCTACCCCTGCTATTCTTGATAGCGATAACACTTTATTACAATTTACCGATAGTCAATTTTATCATGATATTGCACCAGGTGAATGGATAATGCTTCTAGTAACACTAATGTTATAGTCTTGCTTACCACTACACTAAATCCTGCATTTAGTAATATTTTACATGTTAGATGTATTTGGCATATTTACCATTTAATTGTCGGTGATGGTATGAGAATTTTAAATGTTGAAATTGAAAAGGTGAAAATGACTCTTAAATGGCTTTTTTATTCAAACCGTAGAAGTAGACTTAGAGAATATTTTAAAAGATGTGATGAATTTGGCCTAAGAGAAAGAAAGGTTCCTAAACCAGATGGAATTACATATATGAAAGTTTAGTTGTTGCATAGAGAAATCCCATAAACTCAACATTTAATGCTCGTGTAACTGATGATGATGAGCACCTTACAAATCAGGATTGGGCTAATGTTAAAATGCTTGTAGATTTTTTAGAAAAATTTCATATTGCTACAAATGAATTATCTGAGCAATATTATCTTACTATTTCTAACATTTTAGTTTATATTGCAGAACTTGCAACCTTGTTTATTCAATTTTCAGAGGGCGGGTAATTTATGAACTTGCTATTGATTTTATGAGAAATAAGTTTTAAAAATATTTTTTCCCTATGCCCCCTATTTATGGTGTTGCTGCCTTGTTAAATCCTACTATAAAATTAGGAGGTCCTCAATTTTGGTATGAAACTGTTTATAATGGTTTAACACTTGAAGATGAGGAATTGTCTATACTTCCGGAACCAATAGCCTCAATTAAAATAAATGCTCAAACTATTTATAGTGCTTATCAAATTGCCTTAGATCATGCTAGACCATATGTTCCAACTCCTACTTCTTCTAGTTTGCAATCATCTAAAAGAACTGGGGGAGTAAGAGCACTTAGTGCTTGGGCGGGGTTCATGGGTTCTCAAGGTTCCATGGCTAGTGATTGTTCACAACTAAATGAGCTTGAAGTTTATTTGTCACAGGGAATTGAGGAAGTGAATCCCGACGGCTCCTTTAATATTTTGGAATGGTGGAATGACAAAGAAAAATACTTTCTGGTTCTTTCAAGGATGGCTCGAGACATTTTAACTATTCAAGCTTCAAAGGTGGCATCAGAGAGAGCTTTCTTTCAAGCAAGACTTCAACTCGATGATCATAGAGCGTCTATGAGGGAGAGCTTGGAAAAATCAGTACTCTTCAGAGATTGGATCCGTTCGGAACGAAGAAACTTTGGACTTGCTGAATCACAACCAGAGGTAGACGAAGCTTACGAAGAAATGCTAATTGAAGTTGCGGAGGATGTTGCTTCGCCCGAAAGCGGTGATGAACAAGCTTCTTTTCTGCCACCACCAACGGAAATTCCTCCGGACCTTGAAGGATTTATGAAATTTGTAAGATATACAATGTAAACTAATACATAACTTGTATTTTTGCACATCTTGATTAATTTTTCTTCTTCTTCTCAATGGTGGTATTAGCACCTTGTTGTGCTCATTCTATTGGGGCGAGGAAGACTAAGAAAGATATTGTATTTTTTTGTTAATACCATAATAATAAAAATTATAATGCATTCCTTTGAATATTTCTTTACAATATTTTTGTGTTTAAATTTGAATTACAAAATTTAAGTCACAAATATATAATATAATTTACAAGAAATTGCCTTAGATAAAAAAAAATTAGGAAAAATAGTCTGGGACCACTTAGGCCCGGAGACCAGCCCATTTAGCTCGAGATCATTTGGGTGTGGGTCCGGTCCCTGGCCGGTTAATACACAAAGTCCCGGGAAGCCCAGGACCGTTTGGGTCCGGGACCGGTTAGGATTGGCCCACATAATTGTTTTGGTAAAAAAATAGACTTCACACGTGTAATATTTCTGATGACAAAGCAATCTACGTGGAGCAATGGAAACATGACAGCTGGATAAGAGTTTAGAAAGAGGTACGGGACAAAGAGGTACGGAATAATACACCCACGAGACAATTAGAAGCGGGAGCTCTAGTCTAATTGAAGAGACACGGTCAGAATGAACCAGGGCAGAATAAAGGGCAGATTCAAAAATCTTCAATCAATGAGCCAAAACGTTACAGAATCTTCACGCAACAATTACGATTACTTATTGTAACGTTACATTGATTACAGTTACGATTACTTATGCTCAATCATTAAGAAGAGTAGACGTTATATTAAGAAATTCCCTAGAAAAGGAAGTAAAATCTTATTTGTATGGACATGTTCGAATCACTATTGGAATATATTTACATTTATGTGTTCTTATTCTTTTCCTATTTTACAAGTCAAATTTCTATTATTATTCTTAGTGAATTTTCTTGGTTATCAGAAGCCCGAGTACTTCTTAAAATAGTTTTGACTAAAACTTCGATTCTTTGGTTAAACAAACTGGTTCCGTTACCGAAAATCTGATAATCTTTTTTTTCGCATTCCTAAATTATCTTTACTGAATCATGTCGAACACCAACGACAACAATCAATTGGAAACATCCACGAGGGTCAAGGGACAACTCCTCGAAAAGATCCACAACTCACAACAATGACCAGGTTGGAAATGAACAAACAGGAGAGCAAGACACTGTGAAGTAGATAGTTGTTGAATATGAGTAAAGCTCTTCAAGCTTTCGTAAGGGGGTTACCCACTATACCACTACGCCTCCTCCAAACAACACAACAACTGTGGAAAATCCACAGTCTGGACTGGCTAATTCCAGAAGTAGAGGCACTCCAAACGAATCCCTTGAAGGAAGACCAGGTATGTCTAATAACTCAGATTTGCAATCTTTAATACTAACCTTGCAGAAACTGGTGAAGGAATAAAACGATCATATCGAACAAATTCCTGGCGTACCACCTGTCATCAAGGGGATTGATATTTATAAATACACTCAAAAACCATGGAAGCCAAGTGCAACACCTTTGTCGATTTCCAAAAAATTTAAGATGCCCGATATACCAAAATATAACGGGACAACTGATCCACGTGATCATGTTACTGCATTTACCGTAGGAGTAAAAGGCAACGATTTAACTAAGTAGGAAATCGATTATGTGTTGTTCAAAAAGTTTGGAGAAACGCTTACCAAAGGAGCACTAATGTGGTATTCTCTCTTACCCGAAAATTCTATTGATTCTTTTGTTGAGCTTGCAGATTCATTTATAAAAGCACATTCCGGTGCACAAAAAGTGGAGAAAAGAATGGAAGATATATTCAAAGTAAAACAGGGAGATGCGGAGTTGCTTCGTGAATTCGTAGACAGGTTCCAACGGGAAAGGATGTTGTTACCAAGAGTTCCTGACAATTGGGCAGCTATGGCATTTGCAAGCAACTTGAACGAAAAAAGCTCTGAAGCCACGAGGAGACTCAAAGAAAGTTTACGTAAATTTTCAGGCACAACATGGAATGATGTTTATAACAGGTACAGTACTAAATTACGAATTAAAGAGGATACCATAGCTCAATAAAAAACAGAAGACATGACGAGTTCTAGGCGCTCAGAATCAGAGAGAAGAACTGGTAAAAACAGGTACGAGCCCTATATGGGACCCTCTGGACGAGAAGCTCGTTCCAAATTTGTAAACACTCGGTCTGATCACATACCGTCGAACAGATATTCAAGTTCATCATCATCAAGATCCATAAAGGACCGAGATGAACGAAATAGAGGTAATAACACATATGCAAGAATTGGAGATTATAACTTTAATGTAAGTACTTCCGAGTTAATTGCAGTATTAAGAAATATGGGTGATAAAGTTCGACGGCCCAAAGAAATGAGATCAAATTCAAACAGAAGGAACACAGACTTCTGGTGTGAATTTCACAACGACCACGGGCACAAAACATCAGAATGCAGGTTATTTCAAGGTGAGGTAGAACATTTGTTAAAATAAGGCTATCTAACTGAATTATTTAGTGAAAAAGGTAAGCATGCATATATGAAGAACATGTAGGATCCCCCAAAACCATAGTCTCCGAAGAGAACAGTAAATGTGATAAACAGAGGAGGGGAGGTTAACGGCGTGACCTATACCGCAACAAAAAAGACAATGAAGTTCACAATAACCCACTGGAAACGGATTCGTGAAACCTTAGAGGCTGATAGCATAACATTTGATGATGCAGATGCTGATGCAGATAGGTTATTAATCCCACATAATGACGCACTGGTAATATATTTACTTATACATGACACTAACGTGAGAAGAGTATTGATTGATCCAGGTAGTTTAGTTAACATCATTCTACTGAGAGTGGTGGAGAATATGTTAATGAGAGACCAAATAATTCCAAAAGCACGTTCCTTGTCCGGATTCGATAATTCTACTGTCATAACAAAGGGAGAAATTGCATTAAGTACTTATGCATAATGCATAGTAAGAGAAACAAAATTTCAAGTTATTGATACAGACATGGCCTACTTGTAATTATGGGAAAACCATGGATTCATGACATGGACGCAATACCATCCACTCTACACTAGGTTATCAAATTCCCTTCAAAATGGGGAATTCAGCAGATTCGAGGTGATCAACAAATTTCAAGGAATATCAATTCAGTAATGCACTCGAATAAAAAAGAAGCGGAGGAAGAATTAAAAGATGCGGGAGCAACTCAAACAGATACGAGGACAAATGATAAAGACACGATGAATCAAATCACCACGGAGATCGTATCAAAACACACATACATGGATTCCAGGCCTGATGTTATTCAAGAACCAGAAGGGAATGAAAACATAAAGACAACTACTGAAGAACTCGAAGTTTTTCCATGTTGGAGACACGTATCAAAGGCTAGTGACCAAGATGTTCCAGGAACATTTGGGGAATACAGTGGAGGTGTACATTGATGACATGTTGGTGAAGTCCACACATGCTGAAGATCACTTCCAACATCTTTCAACTACGTTCGACATCCTCCGCAGGTATAATATGAAACTAAATCCAGAGAAGCGCGCCTTTGGCGTCGAATCAGGTAAATTTTTGGGTTTTCTCGTATCAAATAGAGGCATTGAAGTAAATCCTGCTCTAATTAAAGCTATTGAAGAACTACCTGATATACTCACGGGCAAAAAAGAAGTTCAAAGGCTGACATGTAGGATCGCAGCTTTAGGAAGATTCATTTCAAGATCTTCAAAGAAGAGTTTCAAATTCTTCTCAGTACTAAAGAAGAAGAATCAGTTCGAATGGATTGAAGAATGCCAGCAGGCCCTCAAAAATTTGAAGGCCTACCTATCAAATCCCCTATTATTATCCAAACAAAAGGAAGGGGAAAGGCTGTATATTTCTCTTGTTGTTGCAGAAATAGTTGTGAGTGCATTCCCGGTAAGGAAAGACAAAGGTAAGCAACCTCCTATTTACTATGTAAGTAAATCCTTATTGGATGCTGAAACTAGATACCCTCATCTAGAAAAATTAGCCTTGGCTCTAGTTATGGTAGCCAGGAAGTTAAGATCATACTTTCAGTGTCATCCAATTGTTGTTGTAACTTCATACCCATTAAGAAATATCCTGCATAAACAGGAGCTATCAGGAAGATTGGCTAAGTGGCAATAGAACTAAGCGAATACGACATCGTTTATCAACCTAGGACAACAATAAAGTCTCAGGTCTTAGCCGATTTTGTCGCAGATTTTAATACTAGTATAATTCCTGAAGTAGAAAAAGAATTATAGATCTTTACCGGAGCTAATCTAGGAACATGAACTCTATTCACTGACGGTTCTTCTAATGTTAAAGGAGTCGGGCTGGGAATTGTTTTGATACCACCTTCGGGTGAAAAGATAAGGCAAGCTATTAAATGTTATCCTATCACTAACAATGAAGCAGAGTATGAATTGTCATTGCAGGGCTTGAATTAGCACGATAACTCTCATCAGAGCAGAATGTGATCAAAAGTGACTCTCAGCTGGTGGTAAACCATATGCACGGGACTTACACCGCTAGAGAGACTCGAATGCAGCAATATTTGGAAAAGGCACGGGACCTAGTGAGGTAATTCCAGTCATGGAAGATCGTGCAAGTACCAAGAGAAAAATGCAGAAGCGGATGCGTTAGCTAACCTCGCATCAGTTACAGATGTAACGAATAAAGAAAATGCTATTGTGATACATTTATTCCATTCAGCAATTGACCAGGACCAGAATGAGGTAACATTTAATAATCTAACCTAGGATTAGAGAAACAAAATTGTAATTTTTTTGCAGAATGGTACCGTGCCTGAAGATAAGAAAGAAGCTCGAGCACTTTGACGAAAAGTTGCAAGGTATTGCCTAGTTCGTGACACTTTATATCGCAAAATGTTTGGTGGTCTCCTAGCAAGGTTCCTCGGACCTAATCAAACTGAATATGTGATGAAAGAAGTACACGAAGGACGTTGTGGAAACCACACAGGTGGAATATCTCTAGTCAAAACTCTAATCAAAGTAGGGTATTATTGGCCTAAGATGGAAGAAGACGCCGAACATTTCGTAGCTAAATGCGATAAATGTCAGCGGTATGCTAACAACATGCATCGACCCGTAGAATTACTAAATTCAAATATATCACCTTGGCCATTTATGAAGTGGGGGATGGATATAGTAGGACCTCTACCCCAAGCCAAAGGAAAGGTACGGTTTTTACTTGTATTAACAAATTATTTCTCAAAATGGGTGGAGGCAGGTGCTTTTAAACATGTACGAGAAAAGAAGTGAAAATCTTTATCTGGCGAAACATCATATGCCGCTTTGGTGTCCCGAAGGAAATTGTATTTGATAATGGACGCAATTCATAGGCTCACAAATCACAGAATTCTTCCAAAGCTGGCAAATCAAACGTATCACTTCTTCACCGTATCACCTCGTAGCTAATGGGCAAGCTGAGTCAACAAATAAGATCATCATTAACAATTTGAAGAAATGATTGGAAAAATCAAAAGGAAATTGGCCAGGAGTATTATGGTCTTACAGAACTACAACAAAAACAGCCACGGGAGAAACCCCATTCGCACTTGTCTACGGCTCGGAAGACCTAATACCAGAAGAAATTGGTGAACCAAGTACAAGATTCACAACAGCAATAAAAGAAACAAACAACGACGAGTTGAGAACAAATCTGGATTTACTTGAGCAAAGGAGAGAAGTCTCTTTAATACGCATGGCAGCTCAAAAGCAAATTATAGAGCGGTACTACAATAGAAAAACTCACACCGGATATTTTAAAATTGGGGACTTCGTCCTTAAAAAAGTCTTTGAGTCAACAAAGGAGGCTGGAGCAGGAAAGTTAAATCCAAATTGGGAAGGACCCTACAAAGTGTGTTGTATTGCTGGAAAAGGTGGTTGTGAGTTGGAAACCATGGACGACAGGATTTTACCAACAAGTTAGAATGTTGTTCATTTGAAGAAGTATTACTTCTAAGCAAAAGGAGTACCCACGGTCAGGTATCATTACATACGATTTTATTTAGTACAGTTAAAGTTATACTAACCATCTTAGATGATAGGAAAAAAGCTAACCCATAACCAAATGATGATATTAGACCTGAATAGACGCGAGGAAGTAACTGAATTCCCGGTCTAGGGTTACAACCTTTCTTATGGACATTTCAAATGGTTAAGCAGTCATCATCTAAAACTATATACCTACGAGTCCCGTATGTTTTTTCTTTTCAGGAAAAAGGACCAACAGGAAGGAGTAATCAAGTGCTCGAGATTTCATTCTTCAAAGCTCAAACACTTGGGGGACTATATAATATGGAAGGCAAAGAAGACTATCAAAAAAGTCAAAGCTCAAGAAAGAAGACTAGCAAAAAGTCATAGCTCAAGCCCGAAAACCTATCTTTACCCAACAAATCAAAAGTTACGAGCTAAATCAAAGAGCTGAAGACTATCATACAAAAGCCTGATTCAGAAATCTACAAAAAACATGCTCGTAAATGTAAATGAATGTTTAGGTTAAAGGAAAATTTTAATTACGGGTAGAAAATTGTACACTTGTATTTGTTCAAATCTGTTGTAAAAAGAAAACAATTACGAAAGAGTTATAGACGATACTTAAACACATGTAAAGTGTTAAGAAAGTTCAAATAATACAAAAACTTTCTTCAGAATGTTACTCAAAGGAACATGTGAATTCCTATCTCTCTTTTATAAATCGTGCTTGTTTCGAAAAGACACGAAATATTGAAGTATTTTTTATGCAAAGTTAAATAATAAAGGGTAAAAAAAACGAACGCAAAGCATGCAAACACTTAAGAGTAAAACAAAAACTCGAAAACCACAAGTCATGCTAAGAAATTTAAATATTGATATTATACGATGACAGAAACTAAGTATCAACTTAGTTCAAACCAAATTTGTTTATACAAAATTGCCCCTAAGTTGTCATTGGGGACTTACCAACCAAACTTCACCCCCAAATGGGACGGGGGTAACCACCAATTGATTCCAAAAGAAAAAAGAAAAAAAAAAGAGGGTTTGATGAACACTTTCACTAGACACTGGGGGGATTATCTTCAGGAGCAGCTTGAGATGGAAAGAGTTGGGCAACAACTTCATCAGGCACGATCTCATCACCCATGGGAACTTCAACTTTAGGTGACGAAATTTTTTTACCTTGCCGAGACTTTTCAATTGTCTCCTTAGTTTTGGCAATTTTAGTTTGTAAGTCAAAATTTTCCTGGCCCATTTCGGTCAATGTGTCAAGTCGGGCATTCAAATAAGCCCAACTCACATCGACAATTGCCTTATCCTCGAGAGCTTCGTAGTCCTTCTCCTATTGTTCAACATCCGCTCTCAGCTCATCGCTTTCAACCACAACAACATCATAAGAAGCGTGTAAAGGGGCAATGGATCTCTCCAAAAATTGAATATTGTTTGAGGATTCACGGAGGTCTTCTTGAGTTTGAGTAAGTGATTGCACAAGTTCACCAACATAAGCCTCCTTCTGGTTCAGCAAAGCCTTCAAGCTTCTTATTTCTTCTGAAGCACGGGAAAGTTGTTCTGCAAATGAGGATTCCAGGATGTTTTTATCTTTGCCTGCTTGATTCGACAAAGCCTTCTCAATGGATAATTCTGCTACTATCACTCTGACATGATGCTCTAAGGTACTTTTTTCATCCTCTACTGCTTCCATATCAAGTTGAAGGCTCTCAAATTGCTCCTTCCAGTTATCAGCCTCAGTATGATAGTCATTCATTAATTGCTCCGTGTGGACGACCCTTTTCATCAACTCTGTACCAATGACATTGATCTGCACAAAAAAAGGAAGTTATATACAGTAAAGGTTAATTTTAAAGAAGGAATAACATGAAGGATACCTTTAAGGATGAGTGTAAAATTTAATTCATCCACGTCAGGGAGCCATGGCGATCTAATTTAGACTTCTCATCCGGGCCTATCAGAGGCTTCAACCACACATCCTCCTAGCCTGATTTCTTTAAGAGGCTACCTCCCGCAGGCACCTCGATCATAATTTGCCTCATATCCCCATTACTAGAATACCTACTTCGATAATAGAAGGCACGAGAGTATGGGTAGATGAAGGAGCCACAGGTGGAACAGGTGAGGGAGCAGAAACAACAACAGGCGCGGCAGATTGAAGCTCCACTGGAATAGATGGAGGAAAAATGGCAAGAGGCGCCTCCTATGAAATTGAGCCAAAACCTTAATGGAACAACTGCTTAACCGATTCATTGGTTGTGGAAGGAGTTTTTTCTTCAGAGTGTAGAGGGGAAGAATGCTCTGACTCAGGCTCGGAAGATGGACCAATAAGAGGAGTAGATTCGTCATCATACACGACCCTTCTTCTTGCTCATGACCTCCGAATCAATGAGCCTTCTTCCTGCTCTTCCTCATCTTCCATGGTCGACCTATCCGCTTTCCTTTTTGACGAAGAAGAGTTCAAAATAATATCTTGAGCCTTGGCCAGAGAAATCTTTGAGGCAGTTATCACAGTAGCAGTGACACCACGAGCAGGAAACCCTAACAAATAAAAGGGACTAGAGAAGCTCAAAAATGATAGAAAGGAAACGTAAAAAAAAACCTGCCATGGGTTTTCACTTTCCAACCAAACCTCGCCGAGAGGTACTTCCAAGAACGTTCCTCCATTAGAGCAATGAACAATAATTTTTCTACCCAACCACGAAAACCGGAGATCTCCTCGACGGTTCCCATGGTTGCTGGAAAAAGAAAGAAAAAAAACAGTCATGGTACTGAAAAACTATTAAGAATAAAGAAGAAAGTGAGCAAACTGAACTCACGTGCAAAGTTTCCCTTCTCAAGGAATGAGAGATTTTCTTCACCCACTAATCCTTTTGTAGGGGCAGCAACCAACTGGGCATACCAACCTCTATCTTTATCATCATCGGGGATGACTAAAACTCTCTTACTTCTAGCCACAAGAGTAAAAACTCCTTGGTGGAACAACTTAGGAGAGTAGAGATGAATAAGATGATAAAAGGTAAAGGAACTGAATCCAAGTTGGCCAAATATCTGAGGCATGCTACTGCCCCCCAGATAATGATACCGATTTGTCCAAAACACACGTTAAAAAATCGACAAAACTCTATAATGACAGGGTCGATAGGAGGCTTGAACCCTAAAGTAAAGGGGTAAGTATATACAAAAGAATAGCCAGTTTTGTAAGAAGTTATTCTCTGATTTTCATAGGGTATTAAGACTGGAAAGTCAGATTTCCAATAGCAATCTCTGCGCACAAGAGAAATCTGTCACGACCCAATTTTCCCTCCGTTGGGTATCGTGATGGCACCTAGTCTTAAAGAATAGGTAAGTCTAATATTAAATAAACATAAATCATAATATCAAACTTTTAAATGCTTTTTGAAATAACTATCTATACATTGAACATATTCCCAAAACCAGGCGAGTACAAGTCATAAGCTTTAAAGAGATTACACAAAAACTCCTAAGAATACCACTGTTCAAAAATAAATACAACAGTGCAATTAGAAACACAAGAGGGTGACTCCGAAACCGCGAACGTTGAAGCGGTGACCTTGAGTCTCCACCGTAGCAACCGCGTTGCTAGCTATCGATCAGCCGGCTATGCAAAACCTGGAATCTGCACAAAAATGTGCAAAAGTGTAGAAAGAGCACACCACAGCGGTGCCCAGTAAGTATCAAGACAAACCTCGGTGAAGTAGTGAAGAGGACTAGTCAGGACACCCACTGGTCTAATAATCAAACAGACATAAATATGGGAATAACAGAATATGACGTCTATCCAATGACTACACAATGTAATTAAACCCTAACAAGTTCAAACGGAAGGAAAGTACAGTAAAGTACAACGAAACATCATAATAATACACATAAGGACGGACGGGAACACAACCCGAAAATCGAAAACCACACTACGGTAACAACAAGTAACAATTCAGCACTGCAATAGTTTCCACTCAAGCATTAGCCAACAACCCCACTTATTATTATTTTAAAAAAAAAATACTTCGAGTGTAAACCTTCACCCGTAACTTTGTATTGAATGCTTTTGAATATAATCATTTCAAATAGAAAATTTCGTTGAAATATAATTTCTCCGAATATATATATATATATATATATATATATATATATACACACACACACATTTTCGGAAAGAGAAATCTTCAAACATAGTTCCTTCAAAATAAATGCTTTTCAAATCTGCTTTTCCAATAAATGCCTTTCAAACATCGTTTTCTGCAAGACAAATGTTTTTCAATATAAAAATCGATCCAAAAGTTTCCAATACGATTTCAACCATAAAAAATTATCAATTTCCGATACCATTTGGTCCCTCAAATCACGATTTTTCATTTTTAGAAATTTTCTTTCAAAACTAACATTTTCCTCAACCCAAAACACAATTAAATGATGAAAATAAATATAAAATAATGGAATATATTTTATTCTAGTTGAATAACACTTACCCAATCGAATTTCGTGAAAAACCCATCAAAAATCGCCATGAACCGAGCTCTAGAAGTCAAAATGTAATAAAAATGGCTTAACCCTCGATTTTTGAAGATTTATAATCTGCCCAGGTATTTAATGAATCACGATCGCGAGAGGTTACATGCGATCGCATAGAGGAAATTAGTTACTGGCCAAAAATGTGCTACGCGATCGCGAAAGAACTGATGTGATCGCGTAAAAGGAAAATGACCACTGTCCAAGTTTTGTACTACGCGATCGCGAGGGCCAATACGCGATCGCAGAAGAGGAAAAAGGGAAACCTACGCGAACGCGAAGGGAAACATGCGAACGCGATGAGTAACGAGTACCAGTGCCTAAGGCTTAGTTTCTACTATGCGAACGCGGAACAGAGGATGCGAACGCGATGAGGAATGGTATGGAGTCACGCGATCGCGAGTGCCTTTACGCGAACGCGAATAAAGAAATTGAGGTGACCGGCAGAGACAAATCGCGTCGCGAAAGTAGCATTGTGATCACGATTAAGGAATTCAGACACCAGAAGACAACAGTTCAAAAAAGGGAGAAAATGGCTCGTAGCCCATCCGAAATACACCTGAGGCCCTCGATACCCAATCTAAACACAGAAACAAGTCATAAAACCTAACACGGACTCTCTCGAGGTTTCAAATCACATAAAACAACGCTGAAACGATGAATAAAACCATAATTCAAGCTTATGAACTTTCAAATCTTCAAATATCAAAACTCGTGCCGAAACCTATCAATTCAACCCGGAAAGATGTGAAATTTTGCAAACAAGTCCCAGTTAACATCCCGGAGCTGTTCCAACTCTCGGAATCACATTCCGACCCCGATATCCCAAAAGTCAACTGTGGTCAAACTTCTCCATTTTCTAACTTTCGCCGAATTACCTCAAATTACTCTACAGACCTCCAAACCCAATTACGGACGCGCGCCTAAGTCTAAAATCGTCATACGAAGCTGTTGACATCACTAAAAACTCATTCCGAGACCATTTACACAAAAGTCAAACCTCCGGTCAACTTCCATCACTTAAGCTTCCAAAATTGAAATGTTTCTCCCAATTTGACTCTAGATCATCCGGTAACTGAATCCAACCATGCACGCAGGTCGATATACACAATGTGAAGCTATTCATGACCTTATGCCACCGAACGGAGCTTAAATTCTCCAAACGACCGGTCGGGTTGTTACATTCTCCCCCTCTTAAAACCGACGTTCGTCCTCGAACGTGCCAAGATTAACCTCGAACTCATCCAATTGCTGAATGCACACTTCCAACACACACCCGCGGGTGATCCCACGTCACCCCAACCTACATAAGCCTGATGACACTATCACAACTACAATTTAGCCTCATATCTGAAGGAACTCTGTTTCAACCTATCATAGCACTGATGATGATGCAATAAACACGAGGACCCCATTATTAGACACACGAATCACCCAGCAACAACTAACACCACCAGGCACACATCCCGCAAGCTAAAACTAAAGAAGCACATAACGAAAATGACTGAATATGAAAAGAGAACACATAAGGAAACTATCAAACAAGCCCATAGGCACAACTCTATATCAATAATGACTTACAAAAGCAATATAACAAGGAAAAAGTAAAGCATATGAACAAATCACAAGGATCCCATCCTGATAAAATTTCCACTGCGGTACTCAGCCCGGTCGAAACATATCGAACCAAAATCACGAGGACCTCGCCCTCAACTCTAAATCATATACCGAAAATTTATCATACCAATTGAAATTCCCACTAACTCATCTCGGCTGATAAAATCATAACGCTCACTGAACTCACATCTCGATAGAGTATCAATTCACATCTTGTAAACAAAATACTTAGGGAAATCAAATTAAGCCTACCATGGCGATAACAAGGACTCACTTCTAGTCTCACCACTCTCAATGGTGAATGAAAACAACGATAGACACGTGCTACCACTTTTAGAATTTCCCAACACGAGCAGTCATGAAAAATAGAGTGCAAGAATGAAACTCACTCATAAATGAAACAACAAATAAGAGAACTCTTCTCGATCAACAGAACCATAACTAAATACAAATGGTGCCCCTCTGTAACACGTCAAAACATGACCGAATGATAATATCTAGCACAACGGCCTCCAGCCTAATATATGAAATACATCAACGGGTCGGGCCTCCCCCTCTTAGGCACCCTCTACTCACCTGAATACCCTGGTGTGATACTCCCTCCCGGAGCCAGGGACAATATCTCACCATATGGTTGATATCTCCACACTCAAAACAACCTATCTACTGACGTGGTTGTGGAAACCATACAAGACGACTACTCTGAGACCCATGAGTACCTGAAACCCCATGCACAATTAGTAATGCAAACTGAACTGGCTGACCCACGAAACCTCTATTGTGTGGTACCCTGCTTCCATAATAAGGACCAGTAGATCTCTTCGGCCTATGTGGCCTCCGCGCTTCCCTGTACTCTCTCTCCTGAACTCGTCTGTCCTTTCGCTCCCGGTCCCACATGCCTTCTAATCGGCGAGCGATCCCTGCTGCCTGCTGAAATGAG
Organism: Nicotiana undulata; assembly: GCA_005239495.1. Classification (NCBI taxonomy): domain Eukaryota; kingdom Viridiplantae; phylum Streptophyta; class Magnoliopsida; order Solanales; family Solanaceae; genus Nicotiana; species Nicotiana undulata. The sequence continues at coordinate 55,751 of ML298894.1, forward strand.
ACATCTAACTCCAACTCTCGAGTCATGCTGAACCGAACATCATGCTTGATCCCCTCAATGAAACTACGGTCTTTCCCCCTAACTGAAACAATCAAGTGAGGTTCATATCTGGCCAACTCACGAAATCTGACGGCATGCTCCAATACTGACATAGTGCCCTGACGCAATTGCTCAAACTCCATGCGCCTTGCCCCTTCGGAGGGACTGAGGTGCAAACTCTCTCAAGAACATCTCTGAAACTGACCCCATGTAAGTGAAGCTGATTGGGCCGGGCTACCCATTCCATATGCCCGTCACCACTGATAAGTCGCTCCTATAAGTTGAGATGTGACAAAAACAACCCCGCTCGTCTCCACAATACCTGTAGTCTGAAGAATGCAGTGACACCCCTATAAGAAACCTTGGGCATCATCGGTCGCCAATCCACTGAAAGATAAGAGGGTGGTACTTCCTGTACCTCTCAAGTCTAAGTTGTTCTTCCTCCGATGTTGTTTCCCTAACCACGGGATGAAGTGAAATCATATGATGTGCTTCCATGAAACCTGGGACCTGACCATCATGCTCTCTCCACTCTGGAGTGTAGGCGGCGGGAGTCTGAACTCCTCCCCCGATCTGTGAAGTAGATGGTGCACCCGGAATCAATTCCACATAAGTCAATGTACCAATCATACTCGATAACCAATGTCTCTTGAAGACATTTGCTCTTTGTCGATCTCTGCCTCTGCCCCTAGCGACATCCGCCTTGGGGTAACATCATCAAGAACCGCAGTTTGTATCCTCACTATCGGTGAGAGAATGGAACGATAAATTTCAAATTTCAAGATCAAAGAACTCGCACGATGGGAATGAAGGAAGTGAAATTGTCCTATTAGTTTCATAGCCTCTCAAACACAAGTACAGATGTCTCTGTACCGATCCGCAAGACTCTACTAAACCCGCTTATGACTCGTAGCACCTATGAACCTAGAGCTCTGATACCAACCTGTCACGACCCAATTTTCCCTCTGTTGGGTATCATGATGGCACCTAGTCTTAAGGACTAGGTAAGCCTAATATTAAATAAACATAAATCATAATATCAAACTTTTAAATGCTTTCTGAAATACCTATCTATACATTGAACATCTTCCCAAAACCTGACGAGTACAAGTCATAAGCTTTAAAGAGATTACACAAAAACTCCTAAGAATACCACTGTTCAAAAATAAATACAAGAGTGCAATTAGAAACACAAGAGGGTCACTCCGAAACCGCGAACGCTGAAGCGGTTTTACCTTGAGTCTCCATCGCAGCAACCGCGCTGCTAGCTATCGATCGGCCGACTATGCAAAACCTGGAATCTGCACAAAAATATGCAGAAGTGTAGAATGAGCACACCACAGCGGTGCCTAGTAAGTATCAAGACAAACCTCAGTGAAGTAGTGAAGAGGACTAGTCAGGACACCCACTGGTCTAATAATCAAACAAACATAAATATGGGAATAACAGAATATGACGTATATCCAATGACTACACAATGTAATTAAACCCTAAAAAGTTCAAGCAGAAGGAAAATACAGTAAAATACAACGAAACATCATAATAATACACAAAAGGACGGACATGAACACAACCCGAAAATCGAAAACCACACTACGGTAAGAACAAGTAACAATTCAACACTGCAACAGTTTCCACGTGAGGCATTAGCCTGTCCCACTTGTTTTGTTTTTGGAAAATACTTCGAGTGTAAACCTTCACCCGTAAGTTTATATTGAAAGCTTTTGAATATAATCATTTCAAATAGAAAATTTCTTTGAAATATACTTTCTCCGAATATATATATATATACATTTTCGGAAAGAGAAATTTTCAAACATAGTTCCTTCAAAATAAATGATTTTCAAATATGCTTTTCTAATAAATGCCTTTCAAACATCGTTTTCTGCAACACAATTTTTTTTCAAATATACCTTTGAAGTAGAAGTCTTTCAGACATAGTTTTCTTCAAGATAAATGTTCTTCAACTATATTTTTCAATAATTATCTTTCGAGCATAATCTCTTCAAGATAAATTTACCGGAACTCCGTCGGTAACTCAGAATTTATCATGCAGTATAGGGGGATCTCCCGGAATACGTCTGTAGTCCCAAAATAAATATGCAATTCTGGGGGATCTCCCGGAATACGTCCGTAGTCCCAAAGTAAATATGCAGTACATGGGGAAAGCTCCCGGAATACGTCCGTAGTTCCAATTTAATTATGAAGTACAGGGGGAAATCTCCCGGAATACGTCTGTAGTCTCAATTAAAATATGCAATGCAGCCAACAGAGAGAACAACTAGAACACGACAGAAACATCGTACGTTTACACAACAAGCACAAAAGCAACAAAGACAGAAATGCCAAGTGCGAGGAGCAAATCAATACAAGAACTTAAATCACCAAAATGGTAAAACTTACTCATAAGAAGTATACACTGAAGGGAATGCCAAGCACAGAGAGAAAACAGTGTAACGAGGGGAAAACAAGTAAATATAGCAGCGATTCTCAATATTCAAGTTCACAACAAGAAGAAGCCAAATCATCCCAGCAAGGGAAAACAACTATAACCAATCTCGCTTAAGCAATTAGCTTCACAGAATAAAATTCAGCTTGAACAATGCTCAGTAATAGGCCACACCAAAGAGATACCATCAAAATGGTTGATTATCAAACTAAACCTAAGTAGCACTTAAGGAAAAATCATATAAATCACAATATGTGACTCACGGGCATGCTTGACACCAATGAATAGATATCCCAATTACGACTCTACAATTATAGGGCTAGATAATACTAATTCTAGCCAATTAGGCAGTTTATGAAGAAAATATATCATGATGGCAGAAGAGGTAAAATATTCAGTTAAGCCAATTAAGATCAAATAAACAACAAGGGAACGAAAAACAAGAAAAATCTAATTTAAGCTGGAATAGATGAAACTAGCAACCAGAAACTCGGTCATAAGAGTTACAACTTGATACACAGGAAATATAAGGACCTAAGAATCCTAAAAGGCCAACCTATTTGTAAATAAGTCCGAGTACACACTCGTCACCTCGCGTACACGGGCTACAATCAACATAGAAGACTCAAATTCTAAGGGATAATTAATTCTCCCGCACAAGGTTAGGCAAGATACTTACCTCAAAGACGACAACCTGGTACTCTAAAACGGACTTCTCGGGCGAAAAGACCCCCGGACGGCTCAAAACCAACTATAACAACTCGAAAACACACATAAATCGTATAAGGAACTATTCTGAATAATAAAGTTTCAATATTTTTACAAAAATATAAAAATCGACCCAAAAGTCGACCCCAGGGCCCGTACCTCGGAACATGAAATTTTTTATGAAATCCGAATACCCATTCCAATACGAGTTCAACCATACAAAATTTATCAATTTCCGATACCATTTGGTCCCTCAAATCACGATTTTTCATTTTTAGAAATTTTCTTTCAAAACCAACATTTTCCTCAACCCAAAACTCAAATTAAATGATTAAAATAAAGATAAAATCATGTAATATATTTAATTCTAGTTGAAGAACACTTACCCAATCGAAGTTCGTGAAAAACCCATCAAAAATCGCCAAGAACCGAGCTCTAGAAGTCAAAATGTGAAAAAATTGGCTTAACCCTCGATTTTTGAAGATTTAAAATCTGCCCAGGTATTTAATGAATCCCGAGCGCGAGTGATTACATGCAATCGCGTAGAGGAAATTAGTTACTAGCCAAAAATATGTTACGCGATCGCGAAAGAACTGATGCGATCGCGTAGAAGGAAAATGACCATTGTCCAAGTTTTTTACTACGCGATCGCAAGGGCCAATACGCGATCGCAGAAGAGGAAAAAGGGAAACCTACGCGAACGCAAGGGAAACATGAGAACGCGATGAGTAACGAGTACTAGTGTCTAAGGCCTGGTTTATACTACGCAGATGCGGAACAGAGGATGCGAACGCGATAAGGAATGGTATGGAGTCACGCGATCGCGAGTGCCTTTACGCGAACACGAAGAAAGAAATTGAGGTGACCAGCAGAGACAAATCGCGAAAGTAGCACTGCGATTGCGATGAAGGACTTCAGACACCAGAAGACAGCAGTTCAAAAAAGGGAGAAAATGGCTCGTAGCCCATTCGAAACACACCCGAGGCCCCCAGGACCCCATCTAAACACACAAACAAGTCATAAAACCTAACACAGATTCGCTCGAGATTTCAAATCACATAAAACAACGCCGAAACGATGAATAAAACCATAATTCAAGCTTATGAACTTTCAAATCTTCAAATATCAAAACTCGTGCCGAAACCTATCAATTCAACCCGGAATGATGTGAAATTTTGCAAACAAGTCCCAATTAACATCCCGGAGCTGTTACAACTCTCGAAATCGCATTCCGGCCCCGATATCCCAAAAAGTCAATTGTGATCAAACTTCTCCATTTTCTAACTTTCGCCGAATTACCTCAAATTACTCTAAAGACCTCCAAAACAAATTTCGAACGCGCGCCTAAATCCAAAATCATCATACGAAGCTATTGACATCACCAAAAATTTATTCTGAGGCCGTTTACACAAAAGTCAAACCTCCGGTCAACTTCCATCACTTAAGCTTCAAAATTTAAATTTTTTCTCCCAATTCGACTCCGGACCATCCGGTAACTGAATCCAACCATGCACGCATGTCGATATACATAATGTGAAGTTGTTCATGACCTTATGCCACCGAACGGAGCTTAAATTCTCAAAATGACCGGTCAGGTCGTTACAAAATCAAACCCTCAGTGATTTGAGTAGGGTAAAGATCAACGCGATCATGAGATCTCATGGAAGAAAGTTTTTTTCTTATGGATTCACTGTCATTTACGAAAGAAAATTCAGCGGGAACAATCTCATCAACCTTTGGTTCACAAAGTGGTTCACTGAATTCTCTACTCTTAGAAGAAGATCTAGAAGCTCTAGCCCTAGAAGAAGATGGAGTTACACTAACCCTAGAAGTTGGTGGGGGAGTAATGTTATGGTGAAGAAGAAGAACCTCTAGAAGGTGTTGAACCCAAGCTCCTTAATCTACCGCCCCTCCTACTCCGGATTGGAGCAGAAGAAGGAGATAGTTCATCTACTATAATTACTTTTTTGGGTTCTTGATTTGAAGAAGACATTTTGCATGAAAGAGGAACTTACAAGCAGTGAAAGAAAGTTAGAAGTTTTTCGCATAAGCAAAGACAAAAAGGGGGTATTTATACACAAAGGCAACCTTCGAAAAATAGAAAAAACACTTATGTGAAAGTCATTATTAAAACTGTCACTTCGTGACTGATGCAAACGCAAAAAGCCCTAAAAGGCGCTGATGAATTGCAGAACCAATCTGAAAACACCACGTGGAACATGCATTAAATGGAAGTGACAAGCAACGCGTACGTTCAGAGACAGATGCAATGGTACGAGTGAAACTGCGGCAAAGAATTCCTGCCATAAATGAGTATCCACTTACCAAATATTTAATTGATAAATAAATAGTAAGTGGGGGGACTATATGTATTGATAAAAAGTAGACTTCACGTGTGTAATATTTCTGATGACAAAGCAATCTACGTGGAGCAATGGAAACATGACAGCTGGATAAGAGTTTAGAAAGAGGTACGGGACAAAGAGGTATGGAATGATACACCCACGAGATAATTAGAAGCGGGAACTCTAGTCTAATTGAAGAATTGAAGAGACACGGTCATAATGAACCAGGCCAGAATAAAGGGCAGATTCAAAGATCTTCAATACGATTACCTATTGTAACATTACATTGATGATATTATTAATCATTAATGCTCAATCATTAAGAAGAGTAGACGTTATATTAAGAAATTCCCTATAAAAGGGAGTAAAATCTTATTTGTATGGACACGTTCGAACCACCATTGGAATATATTTACATTTCTGTGCTCTTATTGTTTTCCTATTTTACAAGTCAAATTTCTATTATTATTCTTAGTGAATTTTCTTGGTTATCAGAAGCCCGAGTACTTCTTAAAATAGCTTTGACTAAAAATCCGGTTCTTTGGTTAAACGATAAGCCCGACCCACTTACGCTAGGCCCGTTTACGCCCGGGCCCGGCCCAGAAAATAGCCTTAAGTTGGATCAACTTTTTTCGGGTCAAACGTATCAAATCAATAATAATGGGTCATGATCCAAGATGCGGAATACTTCTTTGGGTTACTAAACACCTCAAATGTTCAAAAAGTACATTTAAAAATAATTACTTTTGGCCTTTCAAAAGCTTGAACAAACAGGCTATAAAGCTAACAACATGCCTGCTAACTGTGATGACCCAAAAAGGGTCATCTTATAAATTAATACTCCCTACAAAGCTCATAGGCCTTCAATATACTAATTTTGATTACCTCGAAGTGTGTGCGCAGTCCGAGCGTGAACCCGAAAATCCTTTATGTGAAAATATGAGAAATAGTAATTTTTAGAATTAAAAATTTAAGTTTTAGTTGACTTTGGTCAATATTTTGAGTAAACGGACCCGAATTTGTGTTCCGACGATCCCGTGAAGTCCGCAGTAAAATATGGGACTTGGGCGTATGCCCGAAATTGAATTTCGAAGTCCCTAGCCTTGGAAAACAATTTTTGAAGAGAATTGTTCTGCTGGTTTTTAAAGGAAATTAAGAAATGAATTAATGTTTGAACTCATTGGTATCGGGATCGTATCTTGGTTCCGGATCCCAATACAAGTTTGTTATGATATTTAAGTCCTATCTGTGAAATTTGGTGAGAATCGGAATTGATTTGACGTGATGTGGACGTCCGGTTGAAAAGTTAGAAAATTTGAGTGTTCTTGAAAAAATCATGAGTTTTAAGGTTAAATTCGTAGATTTTGATGTTATTTTGATGATTTGATCGCAAGAGAAAGTCCGTATGATGTTTTTAGACTTGCGTGCATGTTTGGTTTGGAGCCCCGAGGGCTTGGGCGAGTTTCGAATAGGTTTAGACTATGTTGCGCTTGTTTTTTATGCTTCATCGTCGTCTCTTCAGGAATAAATGATACCACATAAACCAAATGGATTCCAAATTCCGTTTTTATTAAACCATTAGATCTGTATCGTAATTACGGAGTCATAGGAAAAAGAATAATCGAATTTGGACATCTTATAAGGAAGTTATGCTCATTTTCGTGTCGGAAAAAATTGCTGGTTTTTGGTGTGCCCAGGGAGCCCAGATGTCGCAAATGCGAACTCTGGATCGCAAATGTGACATCTGCAGCCTATTAAATGAGATTTTAAACAGGAGTTTCACCCATTTTTCAATTCTCTCAAACCCTAAACCTCCGTAGACGATATTCCAAAGACTCAAACTTCTCCAAATTATTGGTAAGTGATCTCTAACTAATTCCTTTCGATTCTTAATCACTTTAAACAAAATTTCAACCAAAAATCTAGATTTTTCATGGTAAAAATTTGAATTTTTGGGTAGAACTTAGGAATTTCAAATTTGGGGATTTAGATCTCGAATTGGGGTCGGATTCCAAAAAGCAATTGTATATCCGGGCTCGGGGGAGAATGGGTAAACGGGTTTTGGTCCGAACCTCGAGTTTAGACCAAGCGGGCCCAGAGTCGATTTTTGTAGTTTGATAAAAAAATATAGGAAATTCATAGTTTTTAAATAAAGCTAATTCCTTTAAGCAATAATTGATGATAGTGAACCAATTGTGATTAGATTCGAGCGAATTAGAGATAAATTCTAAAGGAAAGGACGTGCTAGAGCAGTGATAGCGTGTGAGATCGAGGTAATGCTTGGTTTAACCTTGACTTAAGGGAATAGGAATTCCCAACTTGATTGCTATGTGAAATTACATGTGTGTGGTGTATAGGTGAGGTGATGAGTACCTATGCACTACTAAATTCTTTGTTTTACATGATCCCTTCCCCGTTTCCAGTTATTTACTTCATGGCTTAATTTTTTTATGATTATTGAAGTTTACATGGCTATTTGGTTTCGTTAAATTGCGGTCAAGTATTATTTCAATTATGTTATAAGTGTTGGTTGTTCCCTTGATCTTTGTTACGATACATGAGGATTGAGTTGGATGATAATGTTACGATATTTACATATGTTCTGGTTGGTTTCATTATGACATGATATTTGATGAAGTTTAAGAGTTATGTTGTTTTCTGTTTACAATTGTTGAGACAAAAATGTTGTGAAAGGCTTGGCCTGAATTGTGAAAGTTTTCATAAATAAATAAATTGATATGATATGTATGGAGGGAACGGGTTGCACGTCGCAACAAGGAGTGATAAGGGTGGACAAGTGGGATCGGATTTCACGCCGCAACATGTGTAATAAGGGTGGTATATAGGGAGGTGTAATAAGGGTGGACAGGTGGGAGTGGGTTTCCACCGCAACAAGGAGCAATAAGGGAGGACACCTATGTTTTACTGATTTTCCAAGAAAAAGTAAGATTTGAAAAACTTTTGTTTTACTCTACTATTTTACGTATTTTTCCCTTACTCTTATTTTAAAAGTCAAGATATGGAAATTTTCAAAATTTATGTGAGAATTTGGTTATAGCTGAGGCCTGGAAAAGGCAACTGAGTTATTTTATTTACTGTTACAGCTATTGTTCTTGTTGTGTTTAGAATTGCTTTCTTGCTTTGTTGTATATTTTAACGACCCAGCCGGTCGTTTTATGTGTTGGGACTCCGTTCCCGTGAATGACTCTTTCTATAGCGGCTACTCGTGCCTTATGACTTGTGTGGGCAGGTAGTTCGAGATTCGGAAGTGATTTGGCCAGTTCAGGAACACTTGGTTCCTGAAGACTAGCCTATTTGGCTAACTTTGGTTCCAAGCAGCATTTTGAGAAAACGACCTCGGAATCGAGTTCTGACAGCTCCAGCAGCTCCGGATGATGATTTCGGACTTGAGAGTGTGTTCGCCTCGGGTTTCTGATGACCCTGGAGTATTTCGGCACATGCATTGGAATTCAGCCTGGAATTGGACCTCGTGGTATCATGGTCCGAATGGAATTCCGGAACTGGCAATAGTTCCCCATTGAAATTTTCTTGAAATCCTAAGTTTGAAACTAAGGGGTTTTGGAGGGTGATTTCTAGTTAGGATGATGTTTTTAGTGTTCTGGGAGCTCGACCAAGTCCGTCATGTGATTTGGGACTTGTTGGTATAATTTGTCGAGGGCTCGTGTGGGCCCAGGGGTCTCCCGGACCCCGATCGGGGTCAAAAACCAGCAATTTGCATAGCTGGTGGGAATTTTCTGGTGTGACCGCACCTGCGGTCCATGATCCGCAGGCGCGAGGTTCGCACCAGCGGAAAATCAATCGCAGGCGCGACTCCTTACGCAGGAGAGGCCTTTTCTCCGCAGGAGCGGACCAGACTCCGCAGGCGCGAGCAATCCCCAGGGCCCAGGCCATCGCAGGTGCGGCCAATTCCCCGCAGGTGCGTGTCCGCACCTGCGATCCAAAGTCCGCAGGTGCGAGAATTCCCCCAGTTCCCAGGCCTTTTCCTGCAGGAGCGACCCTTTTCCCGCAGGTGCGAGTCCGCACTTGCGATCCAAAGGTCACATGTGCGGAAACTGCTGGGCAGACCTATAAATAGCCCTTTCGTGAATTTCTTCCCAAAACACAAATTTTTCCTCCATTGTTGCACACCCCAAGAGCTCCAGAGCAGTGATTTTGGCCTAATTACTCAGGTAAGTAATTCTTTGGCCTACGCATGTTAAAACCTTCAAATTCTTTGGGAATTTCATCTTCCAAATTCATAGAAATTCATAAGAAATTGTTGGGGAGAATAGAGGGTTTTGAGGAAAATGGGAATTCTGATTTTGGGCCATTGTAGGATGATTAATTGAGTTAATCTTGATCCTTAGGCGACGTATAGCGCATTTCTTCAAGAATTATAATTTTTCGGACGCCGAGGCTCGGAGTTGAATTTGCCAAGTATGTCAAGAATGTGTTTTTAGGGAAAATCCTTGATAAATCCTCCTCGATTCTTCCTAAATTGATATAATTATGTGTTTTTGGCTAGTTGCGAGCCATCGAGGGTGATTCGGAGGATTCGTGCGTCTTGTTGATTGGTCTGTTGACCGGAGGAGTACTTGTCCAGGTGAGTCTCCTTTCCAAACTTTGTAAGGGGAAAATGTCCCCTAGGCTCCTTGTTGCTAATTGTGTTTGTTGAGGGGGATACGTACGTACCACGTTACGAGAGTCCGTACGTGGCATCTATATTGTATGTTGGGTAGCCGTAGG